>BPVZ01000209.1:264416-277229 GCA_020521535.1 Rubroshorea leprosula | reverse complement strand
AGAGTAAAAAAAATTCAATTAATACATCTCAGTTCAAAGGCATCCAAGAATTATTTACGAGCATATGTGAATCAAGTAAAACAATTCAATAATGGAATCCTATCTATAATTTTGAATTGAAATTAGCCCTACCATGGAAAAAGAAGCCCCTTTGCAACACCAACCCAATGATCAACTTGATAATTTTTTATCATCCCACATTTGAACAATGGAGCTAATATGGTAATATTCGTTTAGCACAACAGAAAAATAAGAATTAGAGAAGATGGTTAAATACGCATTTCCTTTAAAACCAACAAAACTGTAAAGATTTCACCGACAAGACCGTAAAACTCAGAATTTTTATTAAAAAGACGAGCAGAAGTTAAAATGCTTATTACTTCCTAGTTTAATGGCAGAACATATCATAACTAAATGTATTGCATACAGACAGCTATATTACGTAATAAGGAACTTACCTCTCACAATACTTTATTTCCAGTTCCACGTCATCAGTGACTCATCTACATTCTTTGCTAACTCAAAACAAAATCATGAGAAATATTTTAGTAGACAAAAATATGGGAAGGGCTATGAAAGCATACGATTGTCTAAAAGTAACACCTTTCTCAGGAACACACTTCTTGAAGTATAATGCAGAAAATACCAACAAGTTGGAGATAAAAAGGAAATAAACCCAAATGGGAAGGATGGACTCATAATTGTAAAGTCCCAAATACAAGCCTACAAGCATAATGAAGAAGAATGAAAAAAGAGGTGAAGAGAACTAAACCCTGCATTAAGCTTCAACCACAGGTACCCATAACCACAACTGCTGGCTTTATACATCCTTTCTGCTTCCTAGCAAATTACCTTACCTAGCATCCCTTAATTGCTATTTAAATTAACATTTAGCATATAGAACTCAACTCAACAGATCCTTCCAGAGAATAGTACAAACATGACATTTTGTAATACAAATGAGACAGCATATTTTAAATGAAATCCATCGCTAAGAATTTTCATGAAACCACCCTTTTTTATACTAGCAACCAAATGGCTATCACCCATATTAAACTAAGAGCATGGTACCCTGACTATCTAGATGTATCAGGCAATCCTCTTAGGACCATAAATTAATACTAACCAACAATTAGCTCCATTAACAAGGGAATGTTTGTTGATAACAGTAGAAAAGAGAATGATGTAATTGAAGAGCAATATAGTGACTATCAGATTATTATTCATCTTCTATATATATAGATAGCTCCAGTCTAAAGGAAAATGATTAGACTACCGCACTAACCTTTGAAGCAAAGGTTCCTTGTGGCCAACCAAGAAGCTCAGCCACCATTTACTCTGTCTGATTGCAATCATCATCAATTGCTTACACAAGCATTTGGCTAATAAATTTCATCTTGCAAAAAAGAAATAACTCAATACACAAAAATTCATGTATAATAAAGTCAAAGAATTTGGATTCCTCTGATTACTTCCTTCCGAAAAAAAGACACATTCCAATCAAATAAACAATTTTATTAAAGCAAGCTACAGAGATTCAAAGTGACTATTTTGAGTAGGGCATGCGGATTTCTCTCATATTTTGATATAGGATGGTAGCAATAGCAAACAAATACAGCACAAGACAAGGTTCTAGTCCAAAAGTGTTTAGAGCTAACTACAGATTATGAAATAATTAGATTCCAGTTTAAGTGAAGTCAGCCAATTAAGATTCAACTTATATAACAACAACAAATACCAATTTAGAATTAAAGTCTGAAGTATAAGAAAATCACATATGAACTTAAAGAGAATTAATTTAGTGATTCTGTTTTGATGTCTGCTACCAAATCAATCGAAGGCGAGTAAGAGCCACACTTTCCTGTAAAGAATAAACGTAAGAAAATAAACCTCACAGAACAAATTAAAGACAAACTGCTCCTAAATTTTACTGTTTGGATGCTGAGAAATAGTAAGAAACCAAGGAAAAACAAAAGGACAAAAGATTCTAGGCTAGACTTTCTAGTAATTGAAGCGAGAAAGGGAATGCTTGAGCTCCGGTATTTGTCGTCACACGTTTGCAATTAAAATAATGAAAAGAAAAGAACTTACGTAGCTTTTCGTTAATCAAATTCAGCGAATGACACGACTGTGAGAAAAACAGAGTTGAACAAAGCTTCAAGACGAATATTCTTTGAGGAATTAAATCAAACACTTGCTGGGCATGAACAGATTGAGCAAATGAAAGAAATTAAAAGACAGTAAAACCAAGTCAATTTGCAAGAGGAAAAACTTCTGTACATCTTATTCAACAGATAGAAAATCACCTTACAAATAGGCAAAACTACAACTGAATTAAGCAACAAAATAGGAACCAATCAGCCACTAAACTACCTGTAAAACCTGTACTCCTAATAACAAGGAAACTCAAAGACACGTAGCCAACTAATACCCAAAGAATAGGACAACAAAAACAGAAAACTAAAGACTTATTCAACAAAAACAGAAAACTAAAGACTTATTCAACAAAAACGACTCTGAACCTAGACGGATTGGAGTAGAGGATTGGGGAATTTGACGTAGGAAAATGAGAAGGTTTAGGAAAATAAGGAGTTAACTCGAAATTGGATTAAACGATCAACGAAAAGTGTCTAGATCGGATGGTGGCGTTTTCAGGGCTTTGAGTACCGGCAGAGTCAAAACTTAAAATAGGAAGGAGAAGCAAGGTGGCCACAGATAGAGACTTACTCCCAGCCGTGTAGACAACACACAGACCACATCTCCCCCTGGCTAATCGACGGGTTTGGTTTCTCTCACATTTCATGATTTGGTGAAAGAAGGGGTTGTTTGCTTTTTTTTTTTTTTTGGTATGACTATCTGGTGTGCAGAAGTTCGTTGGGTCACTGATTAATCCGGATTTGAGTCGGGTAGATCCAATGGATGACAAAGTTCTCTCTCATAAATTTGAATGGAGCTGCATTCTCAGGACTTGAACTCAAGACATCTGATTAAATTGAAAGAATCCCAATCAACTCATCCACCCACTCATGGGTGTTTGCTATTTATATTTGGGTTTATGATCCAAACGACCCCATTAAATTATTTTTCTGAAAAATGTAAGTAGTTGGGCACGACAATTCTTATATTATCTATAAACTAAAAAATAGTAGAAGATAAGGCGTCTCCCATTAAAATTTTGCATGAATTTCGGAACAATTCAAATGAACTGTCCCTGTTATCACTTCAATACAACATCGGGTATACAAGCGTCAAAGTCGTGCCCAGAGCTCATCCCCAATGCCAATTTTTTTTAGTGATGATAGATATTTTTTTTTTATTTAAAATTTATTTTTAAATAATAAATAATTTTATAAAATTTTATTTCTTTTTATAGGAATAAAGGTAATGAGATAGAGATATTTTTTATATAATTTTTAAATGCACTTAATATCATAAGTCATAAATTAATTCATTTAAATGATAAATAAAATTTCATCAAAATGTTGCCTTCTAAATCATTTTCCTTTAAATAATTTAGATAAAAATAGAAATTATCTCAAATCTTTAATTTAAATATAAAATCAAAAAGTATCTATTATTCTACTTTTTATATTCTAAAATAACTATTATTTTTTTAATTAAGAATTTAAGAAAAATTTATATATTTATTTATATTACCTTAAAAAATCTAAAAAATAAACTTTTTGTAATAAGGTAATTAATCAAAATAAAAAGATAATAATAAGGTTAAAATAATAAAAAAATATTTATCTACTTAAAAAACAATAATTAATTTGAGTCCAATTTTAAATCAAAAAATGAAATTTATTTTGAAATTTATTTTAAAAATTATAAGAAGTACTAAATTTATAAAGATCAAATACTTAAATTAGTCATACACAGTAATTCCCCCATTAATTTCCAAGTCAATTTGTTTTTTCCCAAATACTTTAATTCTTATCCTTGTTTGCTCGTGTTATAAATTGGATGATCTGTTTCCTAGGGTCATTTAAGTTTCTAAGGCACAATTAGCTTATACCCAACAATTTCATACATGCAGGACTCCCTAATGGATATCATAACATCAGTCATTGATATTGTGAAGGATGTTGGCCCTGAAGTTAAGAAGTATGTAAAGTATCAAATGCGTCACAATGATTATGTCAGTGAATTCAAAGAAATGCAAGAGAATCTAAAGCACCGACCAAATGTCATTGACGCAAACTTGAAGACACAGCAAAAGCAATCCGGAAAGATTCCAAATGGGGAAGTGGAAGCTTGGTTGAAGAAGGCAGACCAAGAAACCGCCGAATCAGTGGTTGAAGATCTGATTTGTAAAGGGGGTTGTTTCACATATATTTGCTCATCAAGAAAGTTCGATAAAAAGACTCAAGCACCGAATGGAATATTTATGCAAGGAGAAAATTACGCTAATGCTGGTCAGAGTTTGGTTTGGATGATCACTCAATTGAGTATTGCACGAAAGTATCCAAAGAAATGCAGGAGCAGCTGAAGCGCCGACAGAAGACATTAAGGCAACATTGAAGACTCAGCATAAAGATGGAAAGATTCCAAGGTAGGAAGTTGAACACTGGATGGAGAAAGCAAGCCAACAAATTGCTATAAAGGTTGAAGCCCTGATCAGCCCAGGGGAATGTCCCTCATCATCCAACCTCGAGAAAAAGACTGAAGAATTAAAGCAAACATTTGAGCAAGGAGAAAAATACACTAATGCTGGTGAGAGTTTGGTTGTATATGATCACTCAATCAAAGGAGATCCACTGGACGTTGAAGAATGCAGTGGCAGGGATGATGTACAAGATCGAATTCTGGAATGGTTGAAGGGAGACGAGGTTATAAGAATTGCAGTTTCGGGAATGGGTGGTGTGGGCAAGACAACAATTATGAAGCAAGTGCACAACCAACTGTTGAAAGAACCCAAATTTAACAAAGTTATTTGGGTAAAAGTGTCAAGAGACTTTGACATTTTTGTCCAGAAAAAAAAGGAGTTTGATGTTTGCAGGTTTCAAAAGAGGATTGCAAGTAACTTGGAACCAGCATTGGAGCTAAAGGATCCTGAGAATGTAACCAAGAATGCAGGAATGATTTCACAAAAGTTGAGGCAGGGCAGCTTTGTGCTAATTTTGGATGATATGTGGCAGCCTTTCTCTCTAGAAGATGTTGGAATTCCTAATCTAGTTGGAAATAATGGTTGCAAGTTAGTACTCACGACACGGTTACAAGATGTTGCTCGTGCAATGGAGTGTAAGGTGATACCTGTGAATCCTCTTCCACCTGAAGAAGCATTAGCATTGTTCTTGAAGAAAGTTGGAAGTGAAGTGTTGTCAGATAGCAGAATTAAAGCAGATATAAAGCCATTTTTGGAGCAAATTTTGCAGAAATGTGGTGGAGTACCTCTTGCTATAGTGACAGTGGCAAAATCAATGAGAGGGAAATTACTTCCTCGTAATTGGAAGTCAGCAACTTTCTGAATTTAGTCAATTTAAAAGCATTGTTGATTGTTTGAACTTCAGTTATGAATGCTTAGAACCACAATGCCAGGAGTGTTTCCTATACTGTGCATTGTATCCTGAAGATGCTGAAATCACAAAGGAGGAGTTAATTGAGTATTGGATTGAGGAGGGGCTAATATATAAAGAAGGGAAAACCAGGGAGGCAATGAATTTGAAGGGTCATGATATACTCGATAAGCTTGTTGACAACTGCTTGTTGGAGTTGGTTGGATACAACGAAGATTGTGTTAGTATGCATGATCTTCTCCGAGAAATGGCACTGGAAATCAATCAATTTTTTGTGAAAGCTGGCATTGCCTTGGAAAAGCTACCAGAAGAGGATGAATGGAGAGATTGTTTGAAGGTTTCCTTAATGAGGAACCACATAACAGAAATTCCTTCAAGCATGCCATCTCCGAAGTGTCCTATGCTCAACCTTGCTGCTATCCAATAACAAGATTTCAACAATTCCAGAAGCCTTTTTTGAGAATATGCTTGGGCTCAAGATTCTTGGTCTTTCCAATAATCATGAGCTAAGTAGGCTGCCGACTTCTGTTTCCAAATTGGAGAAGCTTACTACATTATTGCTGGGGGATTGTGAGTCCTTAAGAGAGGTGCCATCTTTATCCAACTTTATAGGCTTGAAAAAGTTAGATCTTTCCTGGACATCAATTGAAGAACTACCCCAAGGCCTCAACATGTTAACAAATCTAAAATATCTTGGTCTTGGTGGAAGAATATCAGAAACACTTGATGAACTGCTACAAAATCTCTCCAAACTTCAACATTTAACAATAAATACCAGAACAAAATCTAAATGGGAGAAGATTGAAAGTTGGAGGAAGCTTCAAAACCTTGAGAAGCTGGATCTTTGTAATTTGGATAACTTGAATACAGTGTTTGGGGAAGTAGTAGCAGTAGCTAAGTCAGCACCGCTACCAGCTGGCACATTTTCTTCACTTCAATATATTAGGGTTTGGGGATGTGATAAAATAAAGAAGTTATTCTCGGTTAGGTGGTTGGGGTATCTCCAGAAGCTACAGACTATTTATGTTCATAATTGTAAGCAACTGGAGGAGATAATAGGGTCTGAATCTGAAGAAGGAGAAAAAGTCACTCTACCCAACTTAGAAAGGTTGAAATTGACCGAATTGCCCCAATTGAAGAGCATCTACAGCGGTTCTTTGATTTGTAATTCCATCAAGAAGATTGAAATTTGGAATTGCGATAATATAGAGAGTGTTTTTGGGTCAAGGTTCAACCCACTTCCAAATCTTGAATATCTATACCTTTCCCAATTGAAGAATCTAAAATCAGTGTTTGATGAAGAAGGTCTTGGTTTATCGCCACTTGTGCTCCCACCAGCTTTTTCTCTCTTAAAGAAATGAGGGTTGAATTGTGTGATCAATTAAAGAAGGTATTCTGGATGGCTGCTTTGCCACTTCGAATCTCTAGAGACTATTGAGGTTAAAAGGTGTTCGCAAATGGAGGAGTTGATATCGTCATCGGCACACGTAGAAGAAAAAATCACTCTACTCAAGTTACAAAGCTTGAGATTGACCGAATTGCCCCAGTTGAAGAGCATCTACAGCAGTTCTTTGATTTGTGATTCCATCAAGAAGATTGTAATTCAAGATTGTGAAAATATAGAGAGTGTTTTTTGGTCAGGGTTCAACCCACTTCCAAATCTTGAATATCTAGAGCTTTGATGGTTAGAGAATCTGAAATGTGTGTTTGATGAAGAAGGTCTTGGTTTATCGCCACTTGTACCTCCCACAAGCTTTCTCTCTCTTTAAGAAATTAAGGTTTCTAGGTGTTATCAATTAAAGAAGGTATTCTCTTCTGGATGGCTGCTCCGCTACTTCCAATCTCTAGAGACTATTAAGGTTGAAAATTGTCCGAAAATGGAGGAGCTGATATCGTCATCGACACATGAAGAAGAAAAAGTCACTCTACCCAAGTTACAAACCTTGCAATTGATCAAATTGCCCGCGTTGAAGAGCATCTGCAATTGCTCCAGTATGTTGATTTGTGATTCCATCCAGAGTCTAAGGATTTCGGCCTGCGTAAAGCTAAAGAGGATTTCTCTGAATTTTTCCCAATCATCTTATCCTCCTTCCCTCAAAGAAATTGTGGTATCCTCAAAAGAATGTTGGGAATCAATGGAATGGGACCATCCCAATGCAAAGGATGTCCTTTTACCCTTCTGTAAGTTTTTATCACAGTCTGATGCCAATGAAGCATTCGAAGATTCTGATTATTACAGTGAAGAGATCGAAGAGTTTGATGACAATGATGAAATCGAAGAGCAAGAACTTTGAGTGGGCTCTTTGGTGATAGGGCGCATATCAAATGTAAAACATTTCATCTTTGTGCTTCCTTTTCCCTTTCTTTCTTATCTTTCAAATCTCTCTCACAAGGCAAGCTCTTTGGTGTAATCTTTTCATTTTCTTTTCTTCTGACTCATTAATTCTTTTCTTCCCATTGGCAGTGAAATTGGAATTCGAATCTGTTACCACAAGAAAGTTGGAGGAAATCACATTTGCCCCTATTGCCGTTGCTCTTGCTGTTGGGTTTTCAATTTAATATAAACTTGCTATTCTTTGTTTTTCTTTTGCTGTGTCTCTGTTGTGTGTTTAAATATGTCGAATTCTAAGTGGGAATGTTTATTTCTTTATCATCTATGTAACTTTTTTTTTTTTGAAGTGTGCACAAAAAAGACTTGAAATTAATTAGTATCTATTTAATCTCTTTTGGCATTTATTTTACTGCACCCACATCTTTGCTTTTCTTGTAATATGCATTTCAGTTAGTTGCATTTGCATGTCTCTTCTCAAACTTCATTCAACAACATCATCATCATCATCATCAACAATTGTACCTGCACGCTTGTCAATTTATCCTCTTAGAATCACCAAAGATGGACTAGCATTCAGGTCAGACTATACACTCCTCTTCTTTTTGCCCCTTTTTTTTTTAAGAATTTATTTTATTGTATTTTCTGGTTCCATGGTGTAAATATATGTCTGATTAGCTAAAGTAAAATACTGGTTAGTTACTGTTATTTCAAAAACAATTACTTAATGACCATCCTTGGATGTTACCTGGCTACAATTACATTCATCTGTGGGCAGGCTAATTGATGTAGGACCAGAAGAAATAGAAAAGCATAAACTTGCATAGCAAGCGGTGCTCCATCACTGATGCTGATGCTGTGTTAGAAAAGCATGATGGTGATGAGGAGCAACTGGATCACTACTTAACGCAATTCAAATGGGTACTTTGGTACCAGTAAGAGGTCAAGTTTTTCCATGAAGAGCTCCAAAATCAGATGTCAAGTACACTATAATGTTACTTTGAAGGAGAAGAAACTGCCCTTGTCCACTCAAATGACCTTAGGAAAGTATGAAGTTTAAATGTTTGGGCCTCAATTTTGTCATTTGAAACAACCAGTGATTGCTCTGCCTTCAATATGAAATTCTGCCTTAGTTCAACCATCTTTATTGGTAATTTATTTCAATAATTTATTTCAATCTTGACTATCTATTAGATTAGATAATTCCACAGCTTTATTTAAGTTGCAAAATATAGTTTTGCCAGTGACTGGGAATCTGAATTCTCAAGGTACTTTTTTTTTTTGGGTGCAAGAGGAGAGCACCATATATATGTCTAGATAATTATGATTTGTTTCTAGAATGCTTGCTCGGTAGAGTTTAAGTGTTGTTGAAAAATTTTGTTGTTCAATCTTCTTTTAACTAATTTTTTTCAGGTACATCTCTAAAGCAAGCCAGAGTTCATCTTCTCTACACTGTGCCAACGGTCAGAACTGTTGTCCAAAATATATATCAATGAAGAAGGTGATTTAGCTATTACTCTACATTTCTTCTCATCTCTTTGCTGGGTTTGTTGCATCAATCCATCAACTTCTAGATCTGTAAAACTGCTTTATATCTTAGGTATTACCCTTTCTCTTATGTTTTCCTTTAAGATCTGATGTAGATTTCTCTGGTTATCTATTGTAATGTCATCATTGGCAAAGGTTTGTTTGTTTGCCAAGAAGATTGGAGAAAACCAAGTTTCTGAGGTATTTTTTCTTTTATATTAAGGAAATTGAAGTCTAGTTTATTGACCACGCTTGCTTTTTTCCTTTAATTTTCTACTTGTTTTGAGTCTGATCAATGAAAATCTCAATATGACCTTTGTAGTTGTTGGAAAGGATTTTATTTAAAGTTCTCTAATGTGTTCCTAATTTGTGCTAGAATTATGAATTCCATGTGGTCATCCCTAAACTTCCTCAATGGTTAAAAATATGTGCAATAGTGTCTGATTAATTCTCTTGTTGAAGAATGTGAGCATGTTCTAATATCTGCAAAGCTAGGCCTAAAACTTGCTTTTGCATGTGGAGGATTATTATTAGCAAGATAGTCTTAATCACATCAGAATAGTAAGGACAGGTTGGATTCTGAACCTAATTCCGATTTGATTCCATGTTGGATTATTGGTTATGTGAATTATATTTTTACTTGGAGATATGTTTGTGAAGTTGTGCTAATAGTTCTGTTAGGGTGATGCTGTTGTAGTTTACCTCTGGTATTGATGCGGTGTCTGATGGAACACAATGGGAAACATTTACCAATCTATCTGATTTATGTGAGATGTCAAAAGCCACTCAGTTATGGGTATGTTTATGCCTTTTCGATGTTAATGTCTATGGTTGTTCCAATGCTAGTTAGCTTTTCTGTGCTAGGATAGTCATCCAGCTATTTAAAATAGCTTTTGTTGAATCCAGCTTTTTAAACCTGGTCAATTTTGAATGATTTGAGCTTTTCTTTAAAACATTTTATTAGATTTTTTTTTAGAGGTTATTTAAATGTTTTTCTAAATTGATAGACCTGCTCAACCTTTTGACACTTGCAGGAAGTTTAATATGAAGATTCTACATCAAAGAACATAGAGACAAAAAGGTTTTTTCCTTCTCTACCATTTTATGTATCATCTCTCCTACTCTTTAACATTGGAATAAAGAGAATACAAAATAGAAGAAAAAGAAAACTTTACCTTCTGAAGTTAGATGGAATTACTTCCTTCTTCCAACTTTGTTTTGATAACTGACCTAATAGTACGCAAAGGGAACTGTCTTGTGTAAAATAATAACTAGTAACTTAACAGGCACTCCACATTGCAATGAATGCCAGCCCAAAAAGCTTGAAGAAGAAATTGGTGGAGGCATGGACCACTGCTTTCTATGTAGAAAAAGCAAGACTTTAGAGCTTTCTTGGCCTCTCTGTTTATGTTTCTCCACCATTCAATTCCTATTCTGATTTTCTCAGCATGCAAACAAAGCTCAGATCCAGTTAGGCAATTACAATTCATCAGGTATCCACTATGTCAACATATTTGCGGTCTTCCATATATTGCACAGGTCAACGATGCATTGATGATTTCTGTTATCTAAACTAATTTGACTCGAGTTCTTCTTCATACCTTTAACTCTCTTTGTAAATTTACTGATAGAGGCATGAACATGATTGTATGCCTCAAATAGGATATTATTTGAAGTATACCCCTTTTTAGGTTTACTTATTTAAAAATTTAATTGTGGAACCATGAATCATGCATTACTTGTGTGCTACCTGCTGCTTACCTTAGGGTCTTTGGCAAAAATCTTGGTGCTACAGTTGCACGCGTTTTGAGACATTGCAGAGGGAACCTTTAGAACTTTCTTTCTCCTTTTTAAGTTTTTGCTGATTGTTACGGTTTTACCATTCATTATCAATCCTTGCTACTCTACCTCTGCTCTTGAAGATGTCTACTATGAACATGAAATGATTTCCCAGATTTCTAAAGGTGACTGCTTTTTTGGTTACATTTAAATATTCTTGGTCAGTGACTTGCTAATAGTGGGCTGTTATGCTGATGTAGTATTTTAATTATTTGTGGTATATGATGCAAAAACTTAAGAGCTTTCTTTGTCCTCTTTCTTAATTGTTCTGGTTTTGCCATTCATTTCAGTCCTTGCATCGCTGCCTCTTATGTAGACACATAGTTTTGATAATCTCCACGTGTGCCCTCAAAGATGTCTGCTTTGGCCATGAACAAATTGACTCTATTTCTGAAGGTGACTGCTTGGTTACATTTGAAGACTCTTGAAATGCAAAGATTTGCTAATGGTGCTTAAAGGTTGTTAATTTATTTTGACGCAGTTGTCCTTGCAATATTGAGATAATATGTGATGTTACATGGTGGGAAAATTTTGCGAATCTATCAATATGCTTATTAGAAACAAAAGGGATCCTCTTGGTTGGCTTCCTTGGAGTTGGTTAAGAGAATAACAATTCTGAAACAGATATTTTACTAATAGGTCTGGTACATATGTTTAGTGAAACTAGAGATGTTTCATTGGGTTTTGCATACTTATTCGCTATTTTGTCATGTCATGCGTATTTGAATGTCGATTATTTTTCCCTGTGCCAAGTGTGTCACAAATATGGAGGATGCTTCTGAACATTTTGAAGAAGTTCTGAAGCATGTGAAGAAAGAACAATGGGAAAGAGCATACAATACAAGGACTTTTCAACTGGGTGTGCTAAGTACTATGCCTAGATTTCTAGTTGCAGAAGTTGCACCAGTGGTTCTATGCTTGGATTTCTCGTTGCAGCTGGAAAATATATAATAGATCCAAATCAAGCTCCAAGAAAGCAAGTAAAACCAATTGCTCGTCTTCACGATTCTAAAGTTCAGATTATTACTCAATGATGATGTACAAGATGGAGTGGTTGGGCAGCCTGGTTTGAATTTGAAAGCAAGGAAGGAACCTGAAGCCTCATTGACGGAAATTTCCTTTTCTGCTTCTGCCATTTCGACGTTAAGATTGTTGGATACCTACACCAAAGATGAGAACATTTTGGTTTCTTGACCACGAGTGGGAGTGATGTGTTAGTCGATTGATGCTAAAGGGTACCAATTTCTCTGCAACTCGTAAGATATGTAACATGTATTTTTTTGCACTACCCTCTTCAACCAGAGACGAGTTAGAAATGAAAAATCAGGAACTTAAATTTATGTTTTATTTTCTAATTTATCACTATTTATTAAATTATTCTTTCGAATATCTCTTTTTTTTTTTTATAATTTATTATCAAATATTCTAATTACAACTCCTTTTAAATTACCTCTCAGAACTACCTTTTTCTTTTTTATTTTTTCCTCGGGCACTCTTGCTTACCAGAAGGGATATCATTGCTTACATCTGGCAACAACACAATCCACCCACATTTCGGTCCCCTTTTTAGTTATGGTTTTGCACAGGTTAGATGTATAA
>BPVZ01000209.1:251489-264316 GCA_020521535.1 Rubroshorea leprosula | reverse complement strand
GTATAAAATAAAAAAATCCTTCATTTAATATTAGATCATTTTTCCTTCAGCCCACCTATCAAAAATTTGCACCAACCAAACAACATTAATGAACGAATCGGCCCAACACCGTGTCCAGGCCCACCAGAAATTTCCACATCCAGTCCATTCGTCCCATTATCCGAAAGCGCATTTTGGTTCACGTGCACGTAATTGAAGGAAATTATAAAGTGTTCTAACATGATTAACGATGACCATACAAATTATATTTTTAGGTGTGTAGTTATTTTGATCATGCAAATGACATGATCAAAGATCATCATACAAACTTAGACTAATACACATCAATCAAATTAAATTAGTCTTAATTTAGAGGTGGGATCCCTAATTTGACTAATACTAGCATTTTGGATCCCAAAAGCTAAAGGCAATTTTTTTTTTCTTTGGAAGAGAAGAAACAAGAGGGCTAAGCAATAAGACAAGGTTGAATTATTGGCAAGTGCAATAATTCAGTGAGACCAATTAGGGGCCGAGTTATTGCTATACAGGAAAATGGTAAAGTTCATAGAAGTTGAAATTTCCTCGTTAATGGTAACAAAAATAAAATATTGTAACATTTAAAATGTATTAAATTATATAATTAAATTAGTTAAGTAGAATAAATTTTTTAAAAATATGTTTAGTTTAAAAGAAAGAAAAAGAAAGAAAGAATTGCATAACTAAATTATTAAATAATGCATATACATCCTTTTTTTAAAGAAATCAAATTTTACTAAATTTTTTTTAAAAAAAAATTAGTTTCTTTTCACGTAAAATTTAAAGGAATAGTACTTATTTGAATTTTTTAATTAAAAATTTTAATTTTAAAATTATATTATTTTAACAAATTTTTATTAAAAAATTAAAATTTTTTATTTTTAAATTATAAATTAAATTATTTTTAATTTTTATTATATTTTATTAAAATAATATAATTTTAAAAAATAATTTTTTTAAATTTTTGACAAGCAAAGCGCTAATCCAAAAATTTAGTAAGTTATTATAAAATTATAAAAAGCAAAAGCAATAACTTCTTTTTTTTTTTTACAGAGTAAATGATTAGATTAGAAGGTTAATATCTGCTCTGAAAGGAACTGAACCTAAGATCAAGAGGGCATTCCACCGGCAAGCAAAAGTAATAACTAATAAGACAAGATAATTGTGTTAATGGGATGTGTTGAATTATTGGCAAGTGCAATAATGCAGTCAGGCCAATTGCAGTGCCAGTTATTGTTGGTTTTTTTTTTTTGACAATAAAAAATAATTATAATTAGTATTAGTATCTGTTTGTGCTTAAAAAGGAACAAACAATTGAAAGAGGTGCAGTTCACCTACTATCCAAGAGCAGCGTGGCCATCACTGGACCACATGGGTCTGCACAGTGCCAGTTATTGTTATACAGGAAAATGTTGAAGCCAAACGAAGATAATGATTTTATGTTATAATGACTATTTTGCCTCTATCATGGCCAAAATCATCTTCGTCTCTTGACTTGTTTCCAATGTGGTGAATTTTCGACTAACCTGACACCTCCTGCATTGACTTCAATTCCCTCGTCAAAGGTAACAAAAATGAAGTGTCGTATAATTTAAAATAAATTAAATTATATAACTGTTGGGATTGGGCCCAACATTCAATCTAGGCCATGCCCAATAGGCCCAGTCACACATCCACGGGATTGGGCTCAACATTCAATTTAGGCCATGCCCAATAGGCCCATTCACACATCCACGAGACCCAAATTGTGGAGACACACCCACGTGAGCAGTGACACGTGGTCCAATGGGATGCACTCACATACAGGCTTATGTCAGTAAATGGGGCTATAAATACCCCCAACTACCTCCATGCAAGGTATGAACTCCTCTACGCTTCTCTCTCTACAATTACTCTTTGGGAGCATCTCTCTCTAAAATATTGAGTATTACTAACTTGAGCGTTGGAGTGTTTTCCCCGAGGGAACATCCTCGGGAATTTCAGGTGTTGAAGCAGCTGAAGGTATCAATAGTGTGGATCACGAAGCTGCCCAAACATTTGGCGCAATCTATGGGAACCTGAACAAAAAAGAGTTGTGACTTAACTAGCTGAAGCTAAAAATGGTAAGAACCTTCACAGGAAACCACCTCCCATGAGGCAACATGGACGAGCAGGACAATACTCAGCTCTTGGAAAGTGATTTGAATGACTTCCAACCAATGTCGAGAAACCTTTTCATGTGAGGAGTAGAACAAGAACAATCAAATACTTTGGACGATGAACGAACACCCACTGGGTATGCAACTCAACCTGAAGAACAGTTTCATGTCCCCGTGAAAGCCAAGTTAAGGCATTCCAGGCGAAATGCTTCACGACCTGAGAGGTCGATGGAAGCTGCTCGGACGACCGAGCTAAAAGAAAGAACCAGGGTTTAGAATGGCCATGGGAAAAATCCTCTCTCGTCTGATCCTTGATGACCCCTTAATCCCTTTACTAAATAGGGGTGAACAGCCTGCTGCAGTAGTTGCCACCCGTAATTCCCCAGCTTTAAGTAATGTGGTGGTCCCAATAAAACCAAGGGGAAGTGGAAGGCTAAATCCGAAACCCAGTTCATCCAAGCATAGTGATGAATTAATGAAGAAAAACGCAGAACTTGAGATACAGTTAAAACACATATAGAGATCTGTTAATGAGCTAAAGAGTCCAAGGTCACGACAGCAATCCTTACATTTGGACAATGCTCCTCTCAATCAATCCATTACTACGGAACCATATCAGGAGGGATTTAAAATTCCCAATTTAGAAACATATGATGGCTCCGGCGACCCGGATGAACATTTACACACTTATCAAGCCATCATGAAGATTCAGAATGCTACCTATGCCATGATGTGCAAAGTATTCCTTGCAACATTGAAATCCACTGCCAGAAGATGGTATCACAAGCTCCCCAGACACTATGTAGCTTCGTACCCCCAGCTCGCCACACTTTTTTTTAACAAATTTGTGAGCCAAAGGGAGATTAAATGTATTGCTACCGAATTAATGTAAGTTCATCAGAGGGAAGGAAAGTCTTTGTGAGACTATATGCAAAGATTTAACAAAGCCACCTTGGACATTAATAATGTCCCTGATACCATCTGTTTGTCAGCCCTATTGCACGACCTGAAACCTGGTCGGTTCCTAGACGACCTACTGGAGAATCCATCGAAGTCGTGGAATGAAGTGAATGATAGGTCAGCAAGTTTCATATTGTCAGAAGACCTCCAATCATCTAAGTGGCGAGTTGACGATAAACAAAGTAAGGAGCATAAGCAGCTTGAAGCAAGGGAAAAGAAGAAAAAGCAGAAGGTGGGCGAGTAGAGAGGAAAGCCACCGTCATTCTCGAGATATGCCAATTATATCCCTCTGAGCTCGTCAAGATCTCAAATATTGACACAGATACAGCATTGGGTCAAGAGACCACCTCCTCAGACGCATGAATATCCACGAGCTGACAAGAGCAAATATTGTGACTTTCACCAGGGTTATGGTCATAACACAGATGACTGTCAGAGCTTGAAGGACAAGTTGGAATTCTTAGCTCGCAATGGAAAATTGGAAGGATATGTCCAGAAACCTTATGCCCAGCGACCCAATCAGACACACTTTGTGCAGGAATATTCCCAATCTCAAGGACAGGGACAAGGATATCAACTCAGCGGCAACCAAAATCATTACTAGGTGAATCAATATTCATCTAAATCCACCAGAGTCTACAGAGGACGCCCATTTAACCGACGAGGACAAAGACAGAAACCTTCTGCACAGCATCAAAAAGATCATAGAGGGGTTGGTTACAGCGGGATACCCCTACTGTCTGGCACAAGCAATATGATTTCGGGTGACATGCATTCAGGAGGACAAAGTACCAGAGCACGTAAGACTTACGCTCGTCAAGTGATGACAGTAGATAAAAATAGACCCTGAAACAACCATTTGAAGAAGCCGAGTGGGAGAACACACCCATCACCTTCAGTCTTGTTGATTATAAACGAACAGGGGAGGAGCCTAATATTGTGATGCCCTATGCAAACCCCTTTGTAGCAACAATGCACATAGGCAATCATAACGTCAACAAAGTCTTCATTGATACAAGTAGCTCTCCAGATATCTTATATTGGAGCTGCTTTCAGAAGATGCAATTAAACTCAGCTTCCATGCAGAGATATGAAGGGCCGATATATGGATTCAATAATCAGCCTGTTCCGGTCAAAGGGGTGATCACTCTTCCAATCTATGTAGGTACAGAGCCGCGGTTCAGGATGGCGTCTGTCAGCTTCTTGGTGGTTAAGATGGAGTCAGCATACAATGCCATAATTGGGAGAGCCACGTTGTGCAAGCTGAAAGCTGTCATTTCCCAGCCACACCTTTGTATGAAATTCCCAACTCCTCAGGGAATAAGGATGCTTAAAGGAAATCAAAAAATGGCTAGAGCATACTACCATGACACTTTCAAGAAAGTTGAACCCGCTCCAATGCCAAAACTCCTTCTCTGGTTACTAGACCAAACTAACCAGGTCTGCAGACGATGAGCATCTCTGACATAGACCATCGTCTAGAGAACGTTGAACAGAAAGCCGAACCAATTGAGCCAATAAAAACCATTGCATTAGACCCTGATAATCCAGAGAAGACGATGAAGATTGGAACTAAGCTCACAGAGAAAGAGAGAACAGAGCTCCTGCAGTTCCTAAGAGCCAACTAAGATGTCTTTGCGTGGACAACAGATGAAATGCTTGGAATTCCGGCGGAGTTGGCAGTCCACAAGCTTAGCACTGACCCGACCAGAAGACCCGTGGTGTAAAAACGTCGCCTGATGGGCCCGGAGAAGCATGCAGCAATAGATGAAGAGATACAGAAGTTGTTGGAATCCGGTTTTATTAGAGGGGTTAACTACTCACAATGGGTGTCCAATCCCGTGCTTGTCAAGAAGCCCAATGGCAAGTGGAGAATGTGCATTGACTTCACCAACTTGAATGACGCCTGCCCTAAGGACCCCCACCCATTGCCTAATGTTGAAAAGCTGGTAAAACGAGCTGCTGGTCATGAACGCATGCGTTTTTTGGATGCCAGTTCCGGATATCATCAGGTTCAGTTGTGGTTGGATAACCAGGAAAAGACAGCATTTTACGCGGGGGATGCAATTTATTGCTATGTTATGATGCCATTCGGTTTAAAGAATGCTGGTGCAACATATCAAAAGTTAGTTCAGGTCATATTCAAGCTTCAAATCGGACAAAACATTGAAGTATATGTCGATGACATGATTGTTACCAGCGTGCGAGCTGAGGATCATATTGACGATCTAAATGAAACATTTCAAAACCTACGCCGAGCGTAGATGCGATTAAACCCATTGAAATGTATGTTTGCTGTGGAATCGGGCAAGTTCCTGGGGTATGTGGTGTCCAAGAAAGGAATTGAGGTCAACTCGAATAAGGTTGTGGTTGTGCAGCAGATGGAACCTTCTAAGACAGTGCAAGATGTGCAACGTCTAACAGGTCATCTTGCCGCCCTACATAGATTCATCGTCAGGTCGGCAGAAAAGTGCCTCCCATTCTTCAGAGCTTTGCGAGAGCCAAAAAGTTTCCAGTGGACGAATGAATGCCAACAGGCTTTTGATGAGCTTAAGCAATACCTGGCATCACCACCCTTGCTTTCCAAACCTGTTGAAGGAGAAAGGTTGTACTTATATCTAGGGATAACAGATGAGGCAGTCAGTTCAATTCTGTTAAGGGAGCAAGATAAACAGCAGAAGCCAATCTGTTATATCAGCAAAGTCTTGTAAGGTGCAAAACGAAATTATCCTATTGCTGAAAAGGTTGCTTTTGCACTCGTCTGCACCGCCTAAAAGCTGAGGGCTTATTTCCAATCTCACGAAATCATTATCTACACCAACCTACCGCTAAAAAAGATATTGCAGAAACCAGAGCTTTCTAGTTGGCTAATTGGATGGGCGGTCGAGCTGAGCAAATATGACCTTAAATTTCAACCGCGCACAGCCATCAAGGGTCAAACTCTAGCAGACTTCATAGTGGAGTGCCACCCACCAACTGTAGAAGAAGTCTTGCCGGTAGGACCGGTATGGGCTTTGTTTGTAGATGAGGCTACAAGCGTTGAAGGATCAGAGGCAGGGGCAGTGCTTATAGGGCCAAACGGTTTCAAATCTGAGCAAGGGTTGAGATTCAGTTTTAAGACCATGAATAATGCTGCCGAGTATGAAGCACTCATTTATGGTCTGAAGTTAGCATCCGACCTGAGAGCGCAGCACATAAGAGTCTTCAGTGACTCCCAACTTGTAGTAAACCAAGTAAATGGAAGTTGTGATGTTAGAGACCCTCAGCTCGGTCGCTACGCCTCTATGGTTAGCAAGATGAAGGCGAAATTTATTTCATTTCAGATTGATAAGATACCAAGGGCAGATAATAGACGAGCTGATGAGTTATCAAAGCTGGCTTCGTCACACGATATCAACCCTCATAGGACGACAATTGTTGAGATCCTGGATGCACTGAGCTACACTGACTTGAGGGACGAGTGCCTGCTATTGAGTACAGATCCCTGATCACCGAGCTGGACTACACCACTGATTAATTACTTGCGAAGTGGTGAATTGCCTAAGGATCCATCTAATGCTCGATTGATTAGGCATAGGGTGGCACATTTTACTATAATCAATGATCAGTTGTATAAACGAGCAGCTTCAATGCCCCTACTACGCTGTCTCACTCCCTAGGAAGCTGAATACGCGGTGATAGAAGTTCATGAAGGAGTATGTGGTACACATATAGGAGGAAAGACCCTAGCTTGAAAAATTTTAAGACAGGGGTTTTACTGGCCCACCATGGTCGAAGATGCACAAAGTTACGTTAAAAAGTGTCCAACCTGCCAGTTTAATGCTGATGACATTCACATGCCAGGTATCTGAACTCGTCCAATGCTTTCCATAACCCCCTCTCTTGTCTTTAAACTAAACAAAAATATCCTCATATACAACGAAAATGTTATCTTCTCTCACATCGCCCTGGCCTTTCGCTCAATGGGGCGTTGACCTCCTCGGACCCTTTATCAAAGGCAAAGGAGGCTGCACACACCTCGTTGTCGCTGTGGATTACTTTACCAAATGGATAGAAGCCAAACTGTTATCCACGACAACTGAAAGGAAGATTGAGGAATTTCTATTCAATTCCATATTATGCAGGTATTCTTCAGCTGATTAAACCTTATATATATCGTGTTTGCATATTCAGTGGCTCAGCCAAAACGTTTATGTACAGGTTCGGCATTCCTAGATGAATCATTGCCGATAATGGACCTCAATTTTGAGCTGCGGCCCTCAGGTCGTTTTGTAATGATTACGGTAATGAGCTCTCCCTTATGTCTGTCTACACCCCACAGTCCCTTGGACAAGCAGAGTCAGCCAATAAGATCGTTCTGCGAGGACTTAAGACACGTGTCCTAACCACACACTCCAACTGGGTTGACAAGCTCAACAAGGTGTTATGGTCATGCCGTACAACTCCCAACTCGACTACGGGAGAGACCCCATTCTCCCTTGCTTATAGGACTGAGGCCATTCTTCTTGTGGAAGTAAGTTTATCCACTAGTCAATCTGCTCGGCCTGATCATCCTGATAACGAGCAACTCCTAAAAGAAAACCTAGACCTAGTGGAGGAGGTTAGAGAAATATCTAGGATTAAAAACATGGTGTATCAAGGTCGCGTCGCCAGGTTTTACAATAAACGAGTGCGAGCTCGTCAGTTTCAGGTCGGTGACTTAGTCTTACGGAAGGCTGGACTCACTAATGCGTATTTGCACATGGGCAAGCTCGCTCCTAATTGGGAAGGTCCTTACATGGTTACTTAAATCAAACGACCTGGGTCCTACATTTTAGCAGATTCACAGGGTCGACAGTTACCATTCACATGGAACGTTCATAATCTTAGGAAATATTATAGTTAATTTGTATTATTACTGGACATATGGAAAAGATGAACAATGTATGAATGTAATGCAAATGATACACACAATATTCCAGAAAATTCTCTAGTTGTATTTCTTGCAAATTTGTTACATGTAATATCAAAGCAAGTACAAAAACTGTCCTAGACATGGAAATATTAAAACTACAAAGACAAAAGCAAAATATAAAACCTAATCCTAATCATCTGTTAAATCAACGGGAATGGACGCGTCAGCAGAGCTGGAGAAGGAATGGTAGCAACAGGGACAGGCTGAGGTGCAGGTGGAGTGCTTGAGGGTTCAGCTTATTCTGCAGGTGCGTCACCTGCCCAGGAATCGAACCTAGGCAGGTTCTCAAAATCTTCTCCCTCTTCTAAAATGGATGGAGGCCGTATAGGCACTCCATCTTTGTTCATCTCCCACCGGTGTCGCACCGTGGTGTCAGCAGGGGAAGCAAGGCTTTTCCCCTCTTCATCAAACTCCTCACCCTCAAAAAACGCCAACTTGCCAATTGGAAAGTTTGGTCGGTGCTTCAACACTTTCCCACGAACGTCATTATAAATCTCTATCGTGGTGTTCATGGAAGCCACAGCAACAGCATCCTTAAACATGTCAGCACCCACCAGCCACTCCGCGTCTTGAGCTCGCACAATGCTTATGCAGCGCTAGTGTTGAGTTTTGGCTTTCCTCAGCCCTTCCTCTACTTGAGTAAGGTCCTGATCAGCCACTGCTACTTGTTGTCTAAGAGTGTTGAGTTCATTCAGAGTGCTGTCTCTTTCAGCTTCAGCCTTCTGCGAGCGATCCACCGCACGAACGACCTCATCCAGGGCCGCCTGGATCCCACTCTCTTTCTTGACCTGAACCTTCTCCAGCTCCTCCTTTAGCTGGTTGACTTTGTTGGCCAACTCATCAGCTCGGCTCTCGGCTGATGCAGCCTTGTTGGCCATCTCTGAGCTTTGCAAACGGTTCACCTCATCCTCCAAGCTCGCCTTGTCAGATGTCAACCACTTGCAACAGTCCTGCGAGCTGCCTGTTCGCTCTCAAACAAATTCACTGAATAGCTTAACGCCTATAACAACATTTCTACAGTCAGCATTTAATACAAAATTAATGCAGCAAATAACATGATTATTTAACAAAAATATTCACATCCATCAGCTTCAACATGACAACGTGACTCTCATGCTACTGAATATAGCCCTTGGTGCGTTGACGATCAGTAGGGGGAACAAAATTCTGCATACCCTGAACCATGGTGAGCTGACAGTCGACTTTAGTATAGCTAAAGCCCTCAGGGTATGTGATTCTGGGGCCCATGCTAGCTGCTGGTGTGGGTAATGCCTCAGCAGTGTTGTGCGCCTGGGCAACGGGCGTGTCAGGTGAGCGCACTGCTCCAGATTGACTCCCAGAGTTCAATCTGCGCCAAATCAATGGTACGTCATCTTCAACATTGGAGTCTTTGCGAGCACACCTCCAAGTCTCAATAGAAACTGCTTCTACTCTCCGCTCGGCGTGTGGCCATGAAGCCGAGCTGGAGCCTCGCTCTCTTTGTGATGAGCTGCGAGGAGCTGTAGGCGATCGCTCGTCAAAGCGCGTTTGCCATTGCGTGCTAGACCAAGCCCCTCTAGCTCGTGAGCGTTGAGCCCGTTCACGTTGTCTCTTGAGCATGCTACTCATATCTCCTGCACAAACAAATGCAATAAGACTCAGATCGTGAAACACTGTAATTTACAATAGAAATGTACCTTCACTGAACAGGTTTGCAACATCCACAAACCCGCGCACAGTGAGCACCTCAAGGGTAACCAGGGCCTCCAAATCAATTAACCCCACTGCCTTTACATAGTTTGTTATTCTATCCTTAAACTCCAGATCGTCAGGAGTTAGCGTGGGGTAGTTCATGTAAGTATGCCCTAAGCTCCATCTACAGAAGCGAGTTGCCAGATCGTTGTTGACCCTCTCTATTCGTGTATCTTGGACAAAAATAAATTGTCTCTTCTATCGGGACACCTTATTCCTCACGTTCGTAAAAATCACCATTTTCTCTCTCCCAGATATGTAGTACCACCTCGTTTGAGTGGTACTCAGTCGGCACAAGAACAGCGATCTGGATACAATTGCCTTTGCAGGTATCTCTAACCTTGCACACAACAGTATAAATCCTATAATAAATTTTATACTGTTGGGGGTCAACTGTGTCAACGCCAGCTTATACTCCGCGAGCACGTCAAAAATTAGCCCGGGCAAAGGGAGTCGCAAGCCAGCATCGAAGTGATCCACATACACGGGTATCCACCCTGTTGGTGACACTGTGCAGGCCCTTTCGTTTTTTGTGCCAGTTCAGAGCAAAATTGTTCTGGGAACGTGATACTGCCTCACTATTTCCTCCAATCTTTTGTATCCTTTAATGGAGGTGGCGCAATCTGCTACCTCATGATGAAGGTTTGCCCTAAACCTAAATCCAGCAGCCAATGTATGTGGGGCCTTGCGAAGGTTGCTCAACCTACCACTTATAATCTTATTCTCCCAACCTACAACCACGGGCACATCCACATTCACCTCCACAGTTTCCAGCAAGGGATTACTTCGCCCTCCCCCACATCTTTTCCAGCACTGGGAGTCTTCTCTGATGACGACCCTTTAGATGGCGAAGAATGATTAGCATCGAAGCCCTCGTGTGCACTCGAACTGGCACTGTTCTCGGGTGTAAGGGTTTTCGGCAAGTCTTGCAATTCCGGCGGTACAATCATCGCAATCGGCTCTACGGACATAACACCCTCTTCCTCTTCCATGCCCTGGTTACCCCGGAGTTCTCCAACTTCTCTAAAAAACTCCATTTGTTATTACCTGAAAGAATTGAATCTAAAATCCTCTGAAATTTCGCCTGAAAAGTTTTGGAGTCCTTTGCTGCAGAAAAGTGCAGAGAATATGGAAACAGAAATGCCAAAGGAGAAAGAGAAATGACAAGGGGGTTAAGCTACCGTGCCCATGATTACCGTATGCGCCTCTCTGCCAACCAATCACAATTCTACGCGTGGCAACTATTTATAGCCTGGTGTGTAACGTCCACCGACTTTAGCTGTCACGTTTCTTCAAACGTTGAGCCAGCATTTATTGGGGGGGCTGAGGGATACTAACCGCTCTAAACCATATCTCTTCAGAGATTTTGTCTTACATTGAAATTTAAATTTCAAAATTGACAAGGATCAAGTCGTAACAAGTCACACCCCCAGATATTTCTAAGCCACAGAAATCAAGTCGTAACAAATCACACCTCCCGGATATTTCCAAATCTCAGAGATCAGGTCGTAACAAGTCAGATATTCACCTCAGTTTTGAATATCGAAGAATACCGGACGTTAGATCGTTACCAATTCCAGAGATCCACATTGTGGGACGATTGAGGTCGCTCATTTCAGTTTGTCTTGGTATTCACATTCTATCAATGTTGTTTCAGTTTATTCTCTTAAGAGCAGGACGGCCTCAATATATAAAAGCTTTAAAGGCTGGAATGGCTCAGCTCGTCCACCGTTTGCTCGCCTTCACGTTGCTATAGGTGAGCTCGCTACATAACGTATTGTACCTTATATACAACGCACGCTTGGCCAAGAGACTTTACCTCGTCTCAAACCTATCTCATTTGGAAATAGGAAATCCATCACGCGACCTCGCCTCTACGAGCTTGTTGAGCTCGCTGGCAAACACCGAACTCGCATGACTTGTTTCGACAGCAGTTTCCCTACACACATTCAATATGAAGGAAGCATATCTATACACGCCTGACGAGGCCGCCTAATTTGGCCAGAGGCCAGATCACTCATCAAAATTTGAAGGGGTTTACCCTTCACCTTTCAAACAGAACATTGGGCCAATAGAACCTTCATCCCAGTTCGTCAACTGAACGCTGAGGGGGGAGTAATGTTGGGATTGGGCCGAACATTCAATCTAGGCCTTGCCCAATAGGCCCAGTCACACATCCATGAGATTGGGCTCAACATTCAATCTAGGCCATGCCCAATAGGCCCATTCACACATCCACGAGACCCAAATTGTGGAGACACACCCACGTGAGCAGTGACACACGGTCCAATGGGATGCACCCACATGCAAGCTCATGTCAGTACATGGGGCTATAAATACCCCCAACTACCTCCATGCAAGGTATGAACTCCTCTACGCTTCTCTCTCTACAATTACTCTTTGGGAGCATCTCTCTCTAGAATATTGAGTATTGCTAACTTGAGCGTCGGAGTGTTTTTCCCGAGGAAACATCCTCGAGAATTTCAGGTGTTGAAATAGCTGAAGGTATCAACAGTGTGGATCACGAAGCTACCCA
The DNA here is from genome assembly GCA_020521535.1 of Rubroshorea leprosula. NCBI lineage: Eukaryota > Viridiplantae > Streptophyta > Magnoliopsida > Malvales > Dipterocarpaceae > Rubroshorea > Rubroshorea leprosula. The sequence continues at coordinate 251,982 of BPVZ01000209.1, read as the reverse complement.
AACAATAACTAAATTATTAAATAAAAAGTTAATTCTCCTAGAAGTATAGTTGATTTGAAAGGAAATGAAAAGAGAGGAAAAAAAGCTGTGTTCTTAATCAATGGCGCATATTCATTTTCATTTAAAGAAGCCAAATTTTACTAAAATATAAAACTAGTTTATTTTCATGCAAAATTTAATATATTATTATAAAATTATAAAAAGGCAAAAGCCATAGGCCAAGATAAGATAATCAGGTTTGTGGGATGTGTTGAATTATTGGCAAAGGCAATAATGTAGTAAGGCCCACTGCGGGGCCTAGTTGCTACTGATACAGGAAAATGATAAAGCTACATAGAAGAAGTTAAAATTTTCTGTCGCAAGGACCATTTTACCCCTGTCATGACCAAAATCATCTTCGTCCCTTCTTCCAATTTGGTGAAGTTTCGACGACACCACTCTCCTGCATTGACTTCAAGTCAAGTCCGTCGTCAATGGTAATTTTTTTTTTTTT
>BPVZ01000209.1:182643-194303 GCA_020521535.1 Rubroshorea leprosula | reverse complement strand
TTAAAAATGATTTTTTATTTAATATATGTTATAATTATTTTTTTAAAATGATAATAAAAAATAAATAAATATATTTAATGACATTTTAAAATTGAAAAATGGATATATAACTAAATTTGAATGGCTCATTATGTCTATTAAAAGGAATGAAGTAATAAATTTATCTTTTCGTGTTCCTTTTGAATTAATATAATCTTAATGGCTATTAATTATCTTTTATATTATAATCTAGTTCAGCTCTAAATACATGTACAGAAGGGATGTTCCTTAAGTATTATTTTCCAAAGTCTAGCATTTCTAAATCAACATATCTTCAAATTTCAAACTATTTAATTAATTTTTATAGGTAGTGATATAGAAACAACCTTTTTGTATCATTTTTTATACAATTTTAATATATCATTAAATTAGTAGATGCCTTTAATAATATTAAGGGTTCTAAATGAATGAAAAAAATAAAATATTTAAATGGCACATAAAGTGATACCAAAAGGTAGTACAAAAAAATTATTCCCAAATCATTTTTCAATTTGGTCAATGAGCTATAACAAATCTAAAAAGTATCGTTCCATGCCCTGCTTGGCATTACATCAACCAATTGGTGTGCATTCTGCAAAACACAAACACATTAACCATTCATGAGCTAAAAAGATCAATAAAGAAGAGAAATTGCTGATAAAAAATAAAAAATAAAGAAGAGAAAACTCTAGAAAAAATAAAGTGGTACCAAAAGTTAGTACAAAAAAATTATTCTTAAACCATTTTCTAATTTGACCAATGAGCTATGACAAATCTAAAAAGTATCGTTCCATGCCCTGCTTGGCATTACATCAACCAATTGGTGTGCATTCTGCAAAACGCAAACACATTAACCATTCATGAGCTAAAAAGGTCAATAAACAAGAGAAATTGCTGATAAAAAATAAAGAAGAGAAAAACTCTAGAAAAAAAAAAATTTGTGGCCAAGAAGATAACAGGAAAAATCAATTATATATATTTCTAAGTTGGTGTGTAATCTCACTTTTTATCCTAGTATTTTATTCCTTGAAAGCAAGTTTGCCCAGCCCAATAACCGCATGGTTAATTGTTAGCTTCTTTACTTAACTTAGTCATTCATACTTCATAGTACTGGCGCCATTAATTTCCAACTCAATTTTATTTTCTCCCAAATACTTTAATTTCAAAAATTGTTTCTCTTATCTTATAATTGCACCATGATCCATTTCCTAAGGTCATTTAAGTTTCTAATGTATAATTACCCTATATCTAACAATTTTATACATGCAGGGACTCCCAAATGGATAGCATAAAATCAGCCATTGATATTGTGAAGGACGTTGGCCCCACCGTTCGGAGATATGTCAAGTATCAATTTTGTCGCAGTGATTATGTGGATCAATTCGTAGCTGTGCAAAAGAAGCTGGAGCGCCAACTAGAAGATGTTGAGGCAAAATTAAACACAACTTAACCAGCCTGGAAAGAAAGTAGGGATCCAAGTTGACAATTGGCGTAAGGAAGTGCGCAAAGAAACTGCTGTAAAGGTTGAAGATTTGACCCGTAAAGGAGGCTGTTTCACATATATTTGCTCATCAAGAAAGCTCGATAAAAAGACTCAAGCACTGAATGAAGGAATATGCATGCAAGGAGAAAATTACACTAAGGATGGTGAGAGTTTGGTCATAGATGATCACTCAATTGAGTATTGCACAATTGTATTCAAAGAAAAGCAAGAGCAACTGAAGCTCCGACAAAAAGACATTGAGGCAAAATTGGAGACTCAACGTATGCAACCTGGAAAGATTGCAAGGAAGGAAGTTGAAGACTGGATGGAGAAAGCATGCCATCAAATTGCCATAAAGGTTGAAGACCTTATCAGCCAAGGGGAATGTTCTTCATCATCCAACCTCGAGAAAAAGACTGAAGAATTGAAGCAAACATTTACGCAAGGAGAAAAATACACTAATGCTGGTGAGATTTTGGTTGTAGATGATCACTCAATGGAGTATTGTGCACCCATATTCAAAGAAAAGCAAGAGAGGCTGAAGCATTAAAGGGAACACATTGAAGCAAATTTGAAGACTCAGTGTATGCAACTTGGAAAGATTGCGAGGAAGGATGTTAAAGAGTGGCTGGAAAAAGCAGGCCAATAGATTGCCATAAAGGTTGAAGATCTAATCAGCCAAGGGGAATGTTCCTCATCAACCAACCTAAAGAAAAACACTGAAGAATTGAAGCAAATGCTTGAGGAAGGAAAATAATTCACTAATGCTGGTGTGAGTTTGGTCATAGATGATCACTCAATCAAGGGAGTTCCACTCCCTGTTGAAAAATGTAGTGGCAGGAATGAAATGCAAGATCAAATTTTTGGAATGGTTGAAGGGAGATGAGGTTACAAGAATTGCAGTTTGGGGAATGGGTGGTGTGGGCAAGACAACAATCATGAAGGAAGTCCACAACCAACTGTTGAAAGAACCCAAATTTAACAAAGTTATTTGGGTAAAAGTGTCAAAAGACTTTGACATTATTGTCCAACAAAAAAAGACGTTTGATATTCTCAAGTTTCAGAAAAGGATTGCAAATAGCTTGGAATTAAAACTGGAGCTCGAGGATCACAAGAATGAAACCAAGCTTGCAGGATTGATTTCACAAAAGTTGAGGCAGAGCAAGTCTGTGTTAATTCTAGATGATGTGTGGCAACAATTTTGTCTAGAAGATGTTGGAATTCCTAATCTAGATGGAAATAATGGTTGCAAGTTAGTACTCACAACACGGTTACAAGATGTTGCTCATGCAATGGAGTGTGAGGTGATCTCTGTGAATCCTCTTCCACCTAAAGAAGCATTTTATTCTTGGAGAAAGTTGGAAGTGCAGTGTTGTCAAATGATAGAATTATAAGAGATATAGAGCCATTTTTTAAGCAAATTTTGCAAAAATGTGACGGAGTACCCCTTGCTATTGTGACAGTAGCAAGAACTATGAGAGGAAAATTGGATCCTCGTTCATGGAAATGGGCACTTACTAAATTGAGTAAATTTGAAGGAATTGTTGATTGTTTGAAATTCAGTTATGAATGCTTAGAATCACAATGCCAAGAGTGTTTTTTATACTGTGCCTTGTATCCTAAAGATTTTGAAATCCCAAGGGAGGAGTTAATTGAGTTTTGGATTGAGGAGGGGTTTATATATAAAGAAGGGGAAACTAGGGACACAATGAATTGTGAAGGTCACGTTATGCTTGAGAAGCTGGTTGACAACTGCTTGTTAGAATCAGTCAAAACTAGAGAAGAAAAAGATTGCGTGAGTATGCATGATCTTTTTCGCGAAATGGCATTGGATATTAGGCCTCAAGTTTTGGTGAAAGCTGGCATTGCCTTGGAAAAGCTACCAGAGGAGCATGAATGGAGTGAAGATCTTTTGAAGGTTTCTTTAATGAGGAATTACATAATAGAAATTCCTTCAAGCATGTCATCTCCGAAGTGTCCTATGCTCACAACCTTATTGTTGTCTGATAACAAGATTTCAATGATTCCAGAAGCTTTTTTTGAGCATATGCTTGGGCTCAAGATTCTTGATCTTTTCAACAATCGTGAGCTGAGTAGGCTGCCGACTTCTGTTTCCAAATTGGAGAAGCTTACTACATCATTGCTGGGGGGTTGTGAGTCCTTAATGGAGGTACCATCTTTATCCAATCTTGTAGGCTTAAAAAAGTTGGACCTTTCATGGAAATCAATTGAAGAACTACCACAAGGCCTCAACATGTTAACAAATCTAAAATATCTTGATCTTGGTGGAAGATTACCTGAAAAACTTGATGAGGTTCTACAAAATCTCTCCAAACTTTAGCATTTAATAATAAGACCCAACTTCATATTTAAAGGGGAGAAGATTGGAAGTTGGGGGAAGCTTCAAAAACTTGAGAAGCTGGATCTTCGTAATTTGGACAACTTGAATGCGGTGTTTGAGGAAATAGGAGCAGTTGCTAAGTCGGCACCGCTACCAGTTGGCACATTTTCCTCTCTTCAATATATTATTGTTTATAGATGTAATAAAATAAAGAAATTACTCTCGGTTAGGTGGTTGGGGTATCTCCAGAAGCTACAGAGTATTAATGTTAGTTATTGTCAGCAATTGGAGGAGATAATAGGGTCTGAGGAAGAGAAAAAGTCACTCTACCCAAGTTAGAAAGCTTGAGATTGAACAAATTGCTCCAATTGAAGAGCATCTATAGCGGTTCCAATGCTGTTTTGATTTGTGATGCCATCAAGAAGATTGAAATTGGATATTGCAAAAATATAGAGAGTGTTTTTTGGTCAGGGTTCAACTCACTTCCAAATCTTGAATATCTATGCCTTTTGGGTTTAAAGAATCTGAAATCCTTGTTCGATGAAGAAGGTCTTGGTTTATCGCCACTTGTACCTCCCACAAGCTTTTTCTCTCTTAGAAAAATTTGTGTTTATCAGTGTAATCAATTAAAGAAGGTATTCTCATCTGGATGGCTACTCTGCTACTTCCAATCTCTAGAGATAATTGAGGTTATGCAGTGTTCGCGAATTGAGGAGCTGATATCATCATCGGCACATGAAGAAGAAGAAGTCACTCTACCCAAGTTACAAAGCTTAGAATTGGAGAATTTGCTCTCATTGAAGAGCATCTGCAATTGCTCCAATGTGTTGATTTGTGATTCCATCAAGAAGATTAAAATTCATCAATGCGAAAATATAGAGAGTGTTTTTTGGTCAAGGTTCAACCCACTTCCAAATCTTGAATATCTAGACCTTTACTCTTTACTGCATCTAAATTCCGTGTTTGATGAACAAGGTCTTGGTTGATCACTACTTGTGCCTCCCACAAGCTTTTTCTCTCTTAATGAAGTAAGGGTTTTTGGGTGTGATCAATTAAAGAAGGTATTTTCATCTGAATGGCTGCTCCGCTACTTCCAATCTCTAGAGACTATTAAGGTTCGATGGTGTTCGCGAATGAAGGAGCTGATATCGTCATCGGCAGATGAAGAAGAAAAAGTCACTCTACCCAATTTACAAAGCTTGCAATTGACAAACTTGCCCGCATTGAAGAGCATCTGCAACAGCTCCAGTGTGTTGATTTGTGATTCCATCAAGAGTCCAAGGATTGCCTACTGCGAGAAGCTAAAGAGGATTCCTCTGAATTCTCCCTTGCTTGATAATGCCCAATCATCTCATCCTCCTTCCCTCAAAGAAATTGTGGTATGGCCAAAAGAATGGTGGGAATCATTGGAATGGGACCATCCCAATGCAAAAGACATCCTTTTACCCTTCTGTGAATTCCCAGAGAAAGCATTTTGGTAGGGCGCACCACAAATGTAAGCCTCTTAATCTTCAATTTTCCATTTTTGATTCAACTTAGTAAGAGTTTTCCATTCTTAATAAATCTTTCTCTCTCATCTATTCTTTTCTCCCCCATTGGCAGCTATTGGGATTCGGCTCTGTAACCACAAGAAAGTCGAAGGAAATTACATTTGAACTAGTTGCTCTGGCTATTGGGTTTTCAATTTCATATAATCTTTGTTTTTCTTTTGATATTTGTGTGTTGTGTGTTTAAATATGTCAAATTCTAAGTGGAAAACTAGAAATGTTTGTTTCTTTATTATCTGTGTAATTTTACCTTTGAAGTTGTGTGCGAAAAAGACTTGAATTAATTAGGATCTATCTAATTTCCTTTTGCTATTTATATTTTACTGCACCTGCATCTTTGCTTTTCTTGTAATATGCGTTTCAGTTGGTTGCATTTGCATATATTTCCTTCACAAACTTCATTCAACAACATCATCATCATCAACAACCAAGATTTAATTTCATCGACTATATTTGCACGCTAGCTTGTTACTTTTTCTTCATCATCAACAACCAAGAATCACGAAAGATGGACTAGCATTCAGGTCAGATTGCACCCCTCTTCTTTTCTTTTACCTTTTTTAACAAATTATTTTATTGTATTTTCTGATTGCATGGTCTGATTATGTCTCATTAGCTAAAGTAAATTACTGGTTAAGCACTGTTATTTCAAAAGATAATTACTTAATTTCCATACTTGAATGTTAGTCGGTTAACATTCATCTGTGGGCAGGCTGATGTTGGTGTTGTGCTAGTAAAGCAAGCTAGTGAAGAGTGTTGGCAGAAGCTTCTAGTTCCAGCCCATGAAAGTCCAACCCCATTTCTACCACCCTATTGCAAAAGGCTATAAGCTACAGCAGCCATTGTTGAATATTTACAATGGTTATTTCAACCATTGTAGATGAACCCCATTTAATGAGGTAGAAAACTTGCACCGGGTGGTTGGGTTTTTTACCCTATAAATAGCATGCAATGGCAAGGCAATAAGCAAGCAAGAGAGAGCTCCGAGAAACAAGAAAAAAAGGGGGGGTAAGAGCTAGGCATTAAAAGCTTAGGTGTGAGTGTGCTCCATAGAGAGAGTACATTGAGTGATAAAATTGTGAGTTTATCAGGATTGTGATCATATCCTGGGGGAGTGGGAAACACCAAGAGAGAGAAAATATTTGAGTGTATACTCTGTACAATTTTATTACATAGTGGAATACCCTTCGGAGTTTGTCCCATGGTTTTTTCCCTCAATAGTTTTTGGGGGTTTTTCCACGTAAAATTTGGTGTCATCTTATTATTTATGTTTCCTCTTAAGTGGCTAGTTAAACCGCCCATTTTATTTTCTTCCTAAATGGCTGGTTAAACTGCCTAATTTATTTTGTTTGACTGGCTACGTTGCTTTTTTCACTAACCGTTAATATTGGTCGGCTAAGCCGCCTGTTTCACCATTTATTTGTTATTGTTCACGTGTTTGTTCACAAGAATTAATTTATTTCGCGCGCCAATTTTTCTCAACAAAGAGGAGCTACTGGATCCCTACGTAACAAAAAGCATTGTTCGAATACTTCATATTTGACTCCTAATCCCATGTTGCAATCTGCAGTCTTAAGAGCAAAGTGGATTTTCCTATAACACATCAAATTACCAATTATGTGGGAAAAGGGGTTCTTATGAGCATGTTTCCTTTTAATTAAACATATTGGTGAAGGAACTATATATACCAGGGACATTGTAAGGCCTGTTTGCTTTGAAATAATCACTATTCACTATTTGAAGGTGTTGGTATCAACAAGAGCTCAAATTTTTCTGTAGAGAGCTCAAAATCAGATGTCAAGTTAACTATAATACGACTTTGAAGGAGAAGAAACTGCCCTTGTCCCTCTTAAATGACCATAGGAAGGTATGAAATAATTATATCTTTGGGCACAATTTTGTCATTTGAAACGACGAGTGATTACTCTGCCTTCAAGATGAAATTCTGCTTCAATTCGACCATCTTTATTGGTATTTTATTTCAATAATTTATTTGAATCTTGTCTGTCTATTAGATTAGATAATTCCACAGCTCCAGTGTTGCCTATAGTTTTGCAAGTGCATGAGAATCTAACTTCTCAAGTTACATTTTTTTTCTGTAAAAGAGGAGAGCAATATATCTAATATAATTATGATTTGTTTCCAGAATGCTTGCCTAGTAGAGTTTAAGTGTTGTTGAAAAATTTTGTTTTTCCATCTTCTTTTAACTAATTTTTATTTGGTCCATCTCTAAAGCAAGCCGGAGTTCATCTTCTTGATACTGTGCCAAGTGCAAATGGTCATAATTATTGTCCAAATTATACATCAATGCGGAGAGGGATACAGCAGTCTCTGCAATGCTCGTCTCTTTGCTGGGTTTGTTGCATCAATTCTTTGACTTCTACGTTTGTAAAACTTTTCTCTCTTCGGGATTTCTCTTTCTCATATGTATTCCTTTAAGATCTGATTTTGATTTCTCTAAATTTATCACATTTTTCATTTGATTCAAGAGACTGCGTTGTTATCTTTTATTATCTGTTTTGATGCCATCATTGTCAGAGGTTTATTTGGTTGCTTAGAAGATTGGAGAAAACTGAGTTTCGAAGAGTTTTTTCATTTTATTGAGGAAAATCAAAGTTTAGTTTCTTGATCATGCTTGCTTTTTTTTCCTTTAAGTTTTTACTTGATTGAATCTGATCAATAGAAATCTCAATTTTTCCTTTGTATACTAACTGGAAGGATTTTATTTAAGGTTGTTGTCTTATGTGTTCCAAATTTGTCCTAGAATTATGAATTCCATGTAGACAAGTTGGATTAATTCTCTTATTGAAGAATGTGAGCACGTTCTTCTAATTTCTAATCCTCCTGCAGATCTAGGCTTAACACTTGCTTTTGCATGTGAAGGATTATTATTAGCAAGATGGTCTTAATTACATCTAAGCAAAAGGACAGGTTGGATTCTAAAGATATTCTGATTTGATTTAATGTTGAATTGTCGGTTATGTGCATTATATTTTTACAGTGATGGTGTTGTTTACCTGTGGTATAGATACAGTATATGATGGAACTCAAAGGGAAACATTCACTGATTTATGGGCTAAATATATTTATCTATTTTAACAAATTAATCAGGACTGCATCAAGATACTTGTTGGAAAAATAAGTTGACCAATGTTGTTTGTTTCTGTTTTTCATTTTGCCCCAATTAGCAATTTAATCTCAAGTTCATCTGAACTTTCTCATGGGCCTATTTGATTTTATGAAAAATGATTCTTGAGTGTTATTTTATACACGGAATTTAATGATACCACTCACATTGGTGATCTTAACAAGAAAGTGGTGATCTTAACAAGAAAGTGAAAGGCTTATATCCAGAAAGCAGTGTATTTGACTTTGGTTGGGAATGTGGATGCCTTTTTATAGAGTGCAGCACATAAACTGGAGTAAATGTAGAAAAATGCTTTCTGACGAGCTTGTCTTAAAGGTACTAAAATCCTGGTACTTTATTCCATCTTTGATGGCCTCATGTTTATTAGATACTCCAAGTTTATATGTTGTTTGGAGGCAAAAGAAGTATGTAATCATATTTGACATTTGCAACTAATGCTGTTGGGTTTTCAAAATTAATATAATCTTTGTTTTTCTTTTGTTGTGTCTGTGTTGTTTGTTTAAACATGTCAAATTCTAAGTGGAAAACTGGAAATGTTTGTTTCTTTATTATCCGTGCAATTTTTTTCTTTGAAATTGTGTGCAAAAAATGCTCTAAATTAATTTCCTTTGGTATTGGTTTTCCTACACCTGCATCTTTGCTTTTCCTGTAATGTGTACTTCAGTTTCAACTTTGTCTTTGAAACTATGTGCACAAAGGACTTGAAATTAATTGGGATCTATCTAAGTTCCTTTGCTATTTATCTTACTGCCCCTGCATCTTTGCTTTTCTTGTAATAAGCATTTCCATTGTTACTTTTATCAACTATATCTGCCACGCTTGCTATTTTATATTCTCAGAATCACTGAAGATGGACTAGCATTGGAGTCAAGAGCATACTCCTCTTTTTTTCTTTTCCCTTTCTCTTATGTTTTCTTTTAAGATTTGATGTAGATTTCTCCGAACTTTATCACATTTTCCTTTTGTTGAAGAATGTGAGCATGTTCTAATTTCTAATCCTTCTTCTGCCGATCTAGCCTTAAAACTTTCTTTTGCATGTGGAGGATTATTATTAGCAAGAATGTCTTAGTCACATCTAAGCGAAAAGGACCTGTTAGATTCCAAACCTAATTCTGATTTGATTTCATGTTGGATTATTGGTTATGTGAATTATGTTTTTACTTGGAGATATGTTTGTAAACTTGTGCTAATGGTTCTGTTATGCTGATGCTGTAGTTTACCACCTTGAGGTATTGATACGGTATAAGATCGAACACAATGGGAAATATCTACAAATCTATCTGATTGATGTGAGATCTCAAAAGCTTATCGGTTATGGGTATGTTTATGTCTTTTCGATGTTAACCTCTATGGTTGTTCCAATGCTATTTAGTTTATTGTGCTAGTATAGTCATTTAGCTATAGCTTTGTTGCCTCGAGCTATCTAACCTAGTCAATTTTGAATGATTTGAGCTTTTCTTTAAAATGGTTATTAGATTTTTTAGAGTTTATTTAAATGTTCCTCTAAACTAAGAGTTTATTTGTGCAGGGACTGCAATCTGAAGATTCTACATCAAAAAAGATAGGGAGAAAAAGGTTTTTTCCTTCTCTACTATTTAATGTATCATCTCTGCTACTCTTTAACATTGGAATAAAGAGAATACAAAATAGAAGAAAAATAAAACTCTACCTTTTGAATTTAGATGGATTACTACCTTCTTCCAACTTTTTTTGATAACTTACCTATTAGTTCTTACACGGAACTGTCTAGTGTAAAATAATAACTAGTAACTTAACAGGCACTCCATGTTGCAGTGAATTCCAGCCCAAACAGCTTGAGGAAGAAATTGGTGGTGCACTGCCTTTTATATATAAAAATTAAGACTTTATAGCTTTCTTGGCCTCTCTATCTGTGTTTTTTCCACCATTCTAATCCTATTCTGATATTCTCAGCACGCAAACGACGCTCAGATGCAATTAGGCAATTACAATTCGTCTGGTATCCAGTATGTTATAACACATTTCCTGGTCTTATATATATTGCGCCGGTGGAAGATGCATTGATGATTTCTGTTATCTAAACCAATGGTTTTAGACTCAAGACTTTTTCCTCATGCTTGGATTTCTCGTTGCAGCTGGAAAATATATAATAGATCCAGATCAAGCTCCGAGAGAACAGGTAAAACCAATTGCTCATCTTCACATGATTCTAAAGTTTAAATTATTACTCAATGACGATAGGCAAGATGGAATGGTTGGGCAGCCTGGTTTGAATTTGTAAGCAAGAAAGGAACCTAAAGCCTCATTGACAGAAATTTCATTTTCTGCATTTGCCATTTCGGCATTATAGATTGTTGAATACCTGCACCAACTGAAAAGATCGAAACATTTTTTTTTTCTTGACCAAAAGTATGTGTTGTGTGAGTCAATTAATGCTAAATGGTACCAATTTTTTTGCAACTGGTAAGATATGTAACATACATCTTTTTAGACCATCCTCCTGACCCAAAGACGAGTTAAAAATGGAAAATCAATAAATTAAATCTATGCCCTTATGGTTTATTTTATTACTATTTATTAGATTATTCTCTCGTTATCCTTTCTTGTAATTTAATCATAAAGTATTCTAATTATAACTTCCTATAAATTAGCTTCTAGAACTACTCGTCTTTTCTTGGGGTACTCATTCTCACCAGGAAGGGATATGGTTGATTAGATCTGGCAACTAATAAACTGATTATTTCATCACAAAGTTTCCTTCCACGAAGCAAATTTTCCATATCAACAAATTACACAGCAAACTCAGCAACCCAATCCACCTACATTTGGGTCACCTTTCCATTTACTAGATAATTTTCCCTCCGGCACACCTATCAAGATTTTGCACCAACGAAGCACCATTAATGAACGAACCGGCCCAACAACATGACCAAGCCCACCAGAAATTTCCACATCCAATCCATTCGTCCCATTATCTAAAAGTGCATTTTGGTTGACGTGTTCCTATAATTGAAGGGAAAATATGCAGTGTTTTGACATGATTAAAGATGACCATATAAATTTTATTTTTGGCCATGTAATTATTTTGATCATACAAATAACATGATCAAAGTTCATCATACAAACTTAGATTTAGTACACATC
>BPVZ01000209.1:160086-174115 GCA_020521535.1 Rubroshorea leprosula | reverse complement strand
TAGAAACATATAAAAAATTTATATGGCAAATAGTAAAATAAAATAAATAGATTTGATTTAATAAAAAAGTTTGAGTTAGATATAAAATTTTAATATTTGACTAAAAAAATATATATTAGTAATTAAAATGAATAGTTTAGACTAACTTCTGGCACTACAAAGATGATAATCTAGGGATTTTTTTAGAAATTGAAAAGAAATGTTGAAAGTTTAAAATTTTCTAAAAGGTCATTTTTAGAGTTAATAAATTAGCATTAAAATGTTACTAATTATTATGTCAATATTTGATTTTAAATTTAATGACAAGATTTACAAAAGAGTAGTGATAATTATTTTCATAACTATTAAAAATAATTAAGTGAATAAAATAAAATTTGAGGATAAAAATTCTAAAATATAAAATTTGTGGACAAATTTAAAATTTTTTTCAAAAAAAACCAGGGGGGCCATAGCCCCCTATCTTAGTGTGGCCCTGCCATTACCTATGTGATAGGATTCAATATTCATATTGAACCTACAAGTGAGGGAGTTTATTGAATAGGAAAATATCATATTGAAAATATAAGAAAAAAACATATATATTAAATACAATAATAGTTACTTTATTTATTATTAATTAGTTTTAAGTTAAATACAAATCTTATATTGAAGCTGATAGACATAATCTCCTACAAAATTTACCCCAATACATGTACATAGTGAACCAAGTAACAAAATAATAGAACATTTTCAGAAGTTCTCACAATCTTTAATTTAAATTGTACTTCCTTTGTTTATTTTTAGTAAATCTAGTTTTTTTTAATAAAATAAAGATTAATAATTTATTAATAAAATTTCATATTTATTTTTAATTAAGTCCTATTTAAATAAGATTTTTTTATTTAATATATGTTATAATTATCTTTTTAAAATGATGGTAAAATAGAAATATACACATTTAATGACATCTTAAAAATAAAAAGTGGACAACTAAATTTCAATGTCCCAAATAAAAAATTAATTCTAATTAACAAATAACAAAAGGAGTAATAAATTTATCTTTTGTGTTCCTTTAGAATTAATATAATCTTAATGGCTATTAATTATCTTTTATATTATACTCTAATTCAGCTCAAATACGTGTACGGAAATAGGAATGTTCCTTAAGTATTATTTTGCAAAGTTTAACATTTCTAAATCAACATATCTTCAAATTGCAAACTACTTAATTAATTTTCCCAATGGGCTATAACAAATCTAAAAAGTATCGTTCCATGCCCTGCTTGGCATTACATCAGCCAATTGGTGTGCATTCTGCAAAACACAGACACATTAACCATTCATGAACCAAACAGATCAATAAAGAAGAGAAAATGCTGATAAAAAAATAAAAAATAAAGAAGAGAAAACTCTAGAAAAAAAAAATTTGTGGCCAAGAAGATAACAGGAAAAATCAATTATTCATATTTCTATTTGTTAAAAAAGTTGGTGTGTAATCTCACTTTTTATCTTAATATTTTAGTCCTTGAAAGCAAGTTTGCTCTGAAGCAAGTTTGCTCCGCCGGATGACCACATAGTTAATTATTAGCTTCTTTACTTAAATTAGTCATTCATACTTCATAGTACTTCCACCATTAATTTCTAACTCTATTTAATTTTCTCCCGAATACTTTAATTTCAAAAATTGTTTCTCTTATCTTATAATTGTACTATGTTCCATTTCCTATGGACACTTAAGTTTCTAATGCATAATAATTAGCCTATATCTAACAATTTTATACATGCAGGGGCTCCCAAATGGACAGCATAAAATCAGCCATTGATATTGTGAAGGACGTTGGCCCTACCGTTCGGAGATATGTCAAGTATCAATTTTGTCCCAAAGATTACGTGGATCAATTCGTAGAAGTGCAAGAGAGGCTGGAGCGCCAACTAGATGACGTTGAGGCAAAATTAAACACACAACTTAACCAGCCCGGCAAGAAAGCAGCGAGCCAAGTTGACCATTGGCGGGAGGAAGTACGCAAAGAAACTGCTGTAAAGGTTGAAGATCTGACCTGTAAAGGAGGCTGTTTCACATATATTTGCTCATCAAGAAAGCTCGATAAAAAGACTCAAGCACTGAATAAAGGAATATGTATGCAGGGAGAAAATTACACTAATGATGGACAGAGTTTGGTCATAGATGATCACTCAATTGAGTATTGCAAAAGTGTATTAAAAAAAGAGCAAGAGCAGCTGAAGCTTCGGCAAAAAGACATTGAGGCAAGATTGGAGACTCAACGTATGCAACCTGGAAAGATTGCAAGGAAGGAAGTTGAAGATTGGATGCAGAAATCATGCCATCAAATTGCTATAAAGGTTGAAGACCTTATCAGCCAAGGGGGATGTTCTTCATCGTCCAACCTCGAGAAAAAGATTGAAGAATTGAAGCAAATATTTAATCAAGGAGAAAAATACACTAATGCTGGTGAGAGTTTGGTCGTAGATGATCACTCAATGGGGTATTGTGCACCTGTGTTCAAAGAAAAGCAAGGGAGGCTGAAGCACCACAAGGAACTCATTGAAGCAAATTTGAAGACTCAGTGCATGCAGCCTGGAAATATTGCAAGGAAGGATGTTACAGAGTGGCTGGAGAAAGCAGGCCAACTGATTGCCATAAAGGTTGAAGATCTGATCAGCAAAGGGGAATGTTCCTCATCAACCAACCTCTGGAAAAAAATTGAAGAATTGAGGCAAATATTTGAGCAAGGAAAAGAATTCACTAATGCTGGTGTGACTTTGGCCATAGATGATCACTCAAACAAAGGAGTTCCACTACTTGTTGAAGAATGCAGGGGCAGGGATGATATACAAGATCAAATTCTGGAATGGTTGAAGGGAGATGAGGTTACAAGAATTGCAGTTTCAGGAATGGGCGGTGTGGGCAAGACAACAATTATGAAGCAAGTTCACAACCAACTCTTGACGGAACCCAAATTTAACAAAGTTATTTGGGTAAAAGTGTCAAGAGACTTTGACATTATTGTCCAGCAAAGAAAGAGGTTTGATATTCTCAAGTTTCAGAAAAGGATTGCAAGTAGCTTGGGATTAGAACTGAAGCCCGAGGATCATGAGAATGAAACCAAGCTTGCAGGATTGATTTCACAAAGGTTGAGGCAAGGCAACTCTCTGCTAATTCTAGATGATGTGTGGCAGCAATTTTGTCTAGAAGATGTTGGAATTCCTATTCTAGATGGAAATAATGGTTGCAAGTTAATACTCACAACGCGGTTACAAGAAGTTGCTCGTGCAATGGAGTGTGAGGTGATCTCTGTGAATCCTCTTCCACCTAAAGAAGCATTAGCATTATTCTTGGAGAAAGTTGGAAGTGCAGTGTTGTCAGATGGCAGAATTAAAGTAGATATAAAGCCATTTTTGGAGCAAATTTTGCAGAAATGTGGTGGAGTACCTCTTGCTATAGTGACAGTGGCAAAATCAATGAGAGGGAAATTACTTCCCCGTCAGTGGAAGTTGGCACTTTTTGAATTTAGTAAATTTGAAAGCATTATTGATTGTTTGAAATTCAGTTATGAATCCCTAGAACCACAATGCCAAGAGTGTTTTCTATACTGTGCATTGTATCCTGAAGATGCTGAAATCTACAAGGAGGAGTTAATTGAGTATTGGATTGAGGAGGGGCTTATATATAAAGAAGGGATAACTAGGGAGGCAATGCATTGGAAAGGTCATGATATACTTGATAAGCTAGTTGACAACTGCTTGTTGCAATCGGTTAAAAATATAGACAGAAAAGAATGTGTGAGTATGCATGATCTTCTCCGAGAAATGGCGCTGGAAATTAGCCAATTTTTTGTGAAAGCTGGCATTGCCTTGGAAAAGCTACCAGAAGAGGATGAATGGAGAGATCGTTTGAAGGTTTCTTTAATGAGGAATCACATAACAGAAATTCCTTCAAGCAAGCCGTCTCCAAAGTGTCCTATGCTGACAACCTTGCTATTGTCCAATAACAAGATTTCAACAATTCCAGAAGCATTTTTTGAGCATATGCTTCAACTCAAGATTCTTGATCTTTCCAACAATAGGGAGCTAAGCAGGCTGCCGACTTCTGTTTCCAAATTAGAGAAGCTTACTACGTTATTGCTGGGGCATTGTGAATCCTTAAGTGAGGTACCATCTTTATCTAGCCTTGTAGGCTTAAAAAAGTTGGACCTTTCTTTCACATCAATTGAAGAACTACCTCAGGGCCTCTCTATGTTAACAAATCTAAAATATCTTAGTCTTGCTGGAAGATTATCTGGAACACTTGATGAACTGCTACAAAATCTCTCCAAACTTCAACATTTAGTAGTAGATAGCCAAAAAAAATTTAAATTGGAGAAGCTTGAAACTTGGGGGAAGCTTCAAAACCTTGAGAAGTTGGATCTTTGTAATTTGGATAAAATAAAGAAGTTATTCTCAGTTAGGTGGTTGGGGTATCTCCAGAAATTACAGACTATTAAAGTTATTGGGTGCGGGCAACTGGAGGAGATAATAGGGTCTGATTCTGAAGGAGGAGAAAAAGTCACTCTACCCAAGTTAGAAAGCTTGACATTAGTGGCATTGCCCCAGTTAAAGAGCATCTACAGTGGTTCCAATACCGTTTTGATTTGTGATTCCATCAAGGAGATAGATATTGAGAGTAGTAATATAGAGAGTGTTTTTGGGTCAGGGTTCAACCCACTTCCAAGTCTTGAATCTCTACGCCTTCGGTGGGTCGACAATCTGAAATGTGTGTTTGATGAAGAAGGTCTTGGTTTATCGCCACTTGTACCTCCCACAAGCTCCTTCTCTCTTAAAGAAATTGAGATTTATATGTGTGATCATTTAAAAAAGGTATTCTCATCTGGACGGCTGCTCTGCTACTTCCAATCTCTAGAGACTATAGAGGTTCGATTTTCTCCGCAGATAGAGGAGTTGATATCGTCATCAGCACATCAAGAAGAAAAAGTCACTCTACCCAAGTTACAAAGCTTATATTTGGACTTTTTGTCCGAATTGAAAAGCATCTACAGCGGTTCCAATGTGTTGATTTGTGATTCCATGGAGAGTCTGGTAATTGAAGGCTGTGAGAAGCTAAAGAGGATTCCTTTGAATTTTCCCCTACTTGATAATGCCCAATCATCTCATCCTCCTTCCCTCAAAAAAATTAGGGTATACCCAAAAGAATGGTGGGAATCATTGGAATGGGACCATCCCAATGCGAAAGACATCCTTTTACCCTACTGTGAATTTTCAGAGATCTATTAGTTTCCGTGGCAGTACGCACCACAAATGTAAGCCCTTTAACCTTCAATTTTCCATTTCTGATTCAACATAGTAAGAGTTTTCACATTTATGCTTCCTTTTTCCGTTCTTTCTATCTTAATAAATGTCTCTCTCCTATTGGCAGCAAAGTTGGAATTTGGCTTTGTAACCACAAGAGAGTCGAAGGAAATCACATTTGCACCTGTTGCTGTTGCTGTTGGGTCTTCAATTTAATATAAATTTGATATTCTTTGTTTTTGCTTTTGCTGTGTCTATATTGTGTGTTTAAATATGTCAAAATCTAAGTAGAAATATTTGTTTCTTTATTTTGTGTGTAATTTTGTCTTTGTCATTGTGTGCAAAAAAGACTTGAAATTAATTAGGATCTATCTAATTAATTTCCTTTGGTCTTTATATTTTACTGCACCTGCATCTTTGCTTTTCTTGTGATATGCATTTTAGTTGGTCGCATTTGCATATCTCTTCTCAAACTTCATTCAACAACATCATCATCGCCATCAACATCCGAGACTTACTTTCATCAACCATTTCTGCATGCTTGTTACTTTATCTTCTCAGAATCGCTAAAGATGGACTAGCATTCAGGTTAGAGTACTTTCCTCTTCTTTTCTTTTGCCTTTTTAAATAAATTATTTTATTGTATTTTCTGATTGCATGGTCTGAATATGTCTCACTAGCTAAAGTAAATTACCAGTTAAATGCTGTTATTTCAGAAGAGTTTTGCTTAATGTCCATCCTTGGATGTTAATGGGTTAACATTCATCTGTGGGCAAGCTGATGTTGGTGATATGCTAGACAAGCATGTTGGTGACAAGGAGCTGCTACTGGATTACTACTTAAGAAAAAACATTGTTCCAATACATCATATTTGGCACCCAATCCCATGTTGCAATCTTCACCCCTAAGAGCAGAGTAGATTTTCCTGTGACCCGTCAAATGATCAATTGTTAGATGGGAAAAAAAGGTTCTTATGAGCATGTTTCTTTTTGATCAAATATATTGGTGAAGGAACTATATATACCAGGGACATGGTTAGACATGTTTTCTTTGAAATAATCACTATTCATTATTTGAAGGTGTTGGTATCAACAAGAGCTCAAATTTTTTTGTGGAGACCTCCAAAATTAGAAGTAAAGTTAACTATAATGCTACTTTGAAGGAGAAGAAATTGCCCTTGTCTCTCTTAAATGACAGTAGGAAGGTATGAAATTTATATCTTTGGGCACAATTTTGTCATTTGAAACAAGTGAATTACTCTGCCTTCAAGATGCAATTCTGCTTCATTTCAATTTTCTTTATTGGTATTTTATTTCAATAATTTATTTGAGCGTTGCTTGTCTATTAGATTAGATAATTCCATAGCTTTAGTGAAGTTGCCTAATACTTTTGCCAGTGCATGAGAATCTAACTTCTCAAGTTACATCTTTTTTTTTTTCTTTTTTTTTTTTTTGTGTGAAAGAGGAGAGCACTATATGTCTAGATAATTATGATTTGCTGCTAGAATGCTTGCCTGGTAGAGATAAGTGTTGTTGAAAATAATTTTTGTCTGGTACGTCTCAAAAGCAAGCTAGAGTTTATCTTGTCAACACTGTGCCTAGTGCCAATTCCAATTATATATCAATGCAGACAGCCATTCAGCATTACTCAGCAGTGCTCATCTCTTTGCTAGTTTGTTGCATCAATCTTACTTCTAGGTGTATAAAACTGCTTTCCCTCTTAGAGATTTGCCTTCTCTTATATTTTCCTTTATGATCTGATGTAGATTTCTCCAAATTTATCACATTTTCTTTTTAATTAAAGAGACTGTGTTGCTATCTTTAATTATCTGTTTTGACGTCATCATTGTCAAAGGTTTGTTTAGTTGCTGAGAAGATTGAAGAAAACCGAGTTTCTAAGAGCTTTTTCTTTATATTGAAGTTTAGTTTCTTGATCACACTTGCTTTTTGCCTTTAATTTTTTACTCGACTAAGTTTGATCAATGAAAATCTCAATTTTTCCTTTGTATAGTATTTGGAAAGGATTTTATTTAAATTTGTTGTTTAATGTGTCCCGAATTTGTTCTAGAATTATGAATTCCATGCAGTCAAGTCGGATTAATTCTTTGTTGAAGAATGTGAGCATGTTCTAATTTCTAATCCTCCTCCTGTACATCTAGGCATAAAACTTGCTTTTGCATGTAGAGGATTATTATTAGCAAGATAGTCTTAATTACGTCTGAGCAAAAGGACAGGTTGGATTCCGAACCTAATTGTGATTTGATTTCTTGTTGAATTGTTGGCTATGTGCATTATATTTTTAGAGTGATGGTGTAGTTTACCTGTGGTATTGATATAGTATAAGATGGAACTCAAAGGGAAACATTCACAAATCTATCTAATTTATGGGGTTAAATATATTTATTAAATTTAACAAATTACTCAGGACTGCATCAAGATACTTGTTGGAAACAAAGTTGACCAATATTGTTTTGAACAAAGTTGACAAATCTCAAGCTCATCTGATACTTTCTAATGGGCCTATTTGATGTTATGGAAAATGATTCTTGAGTGTTATTTTATACATGGAATTTAATGTTACCACTCACACTGGTGACCTTAATAGGAAAGTGAAAGGGTTATGTCCAGAAAGCAGAGTATTTGATTTTGCTTGGGAATATGGCTGCCTTTTTATAGGGTGCACTACAAAAGCTGGAGTAAATGTTGAAAAATGATTTTTGCGAGCTTGTCTTAAAGGGACTAAAATCCTAGTGCTTTATTATGTATTTCCCCTTGAGACAAGTTTATTTGTTGTTTAGATGTGAAAGAAGTATGGAAGCTTACTGTATAATTTAGTTGTTTATAAATTCTAATGAAGTCATGTTTTGATTTCCAAAAACCGGTCGACCATGCATTGATGATTTCTGCTATGTAAACCAGTGGTTTTTGACTAAAGACCTTCTCCTCATACGTTTAACTCTATCCATAAATTTATTGACATAGGCATGAGCATGATTGTATGCCTCAAATAGGATATGATTTGAATTATACCCCTTTTTAGGTTCACTCATTTAAAAAATTTGATAGTAGAACTGTGAATTTTGTCATGCATTACTTGTGTGCTGCCTGCTTCTGACCATAGGGGCTTTAGCAAATATCATGCTGCCACAGTTGCATGTGTATTGTGACAATTGCAGAGGGAACCTTGAGAACTTTCTTTGTCCTTTTTAAGTTTTCCCTAGCTAATTGTTATGGTGTTGCCATTTATTTTCAGTCCTTACTACCCTGAACAACATGTATTACTGAGCAATCTTGGTAGTTGCTCTCAACAATGTGTGCTTTGGCCATGAAACGACAGACCAGCTTTCTAAAGTTGACTGCTTAGTTGGTTACATTTAAGTATTCTTGCTAGGTGACTTGCTAATGGTGCTTAAAAGCTATTACACTGATGCAGAATTTTATTTGTGGTATTGATACAGTATATGATGTAAAAGCTTAAGAGCTTTCTTTTGTCCGTTTTCTTAATTGATCTGGTTTTGCCATTCATTTTCAGTCCTTGCTTCCTTGCCTCTTATTTGACGCCATGTGTGCCCTTAAAGATGTCTACTTTGGCCATGAACAGATTGACCAGATTTGTGAATGTGACAGCTTAGTTCGTTACATCTGAATACTCTTGCTATTTTTATTATATCAATACTTCTTTTTATCTTTTTGGTTGCAATGTAAGTGACTTGCTAATGGTGCTTAGAGGCTATTAATTTATTCTGATGCAGTTTTTTTTGTTTACTTATGGTATTGAGATAGAATATGATGTTATACAGCAGGAAACATTTGTAAATCTATCAAAATGCTTGTTGGAAACAAAGTTGATAATGTATTTGATTCAAGAAGCAGTGAATAACCCTTTAGCTGTTTGACCAATGTTTGTTTCCATGTTTTATATTGTTCTAGTTAGCAATTTACTTTCGAATTCATCTGAAACTTTCTCATGGGCCTATTTGATGTTATGGATTATTTTATGCATGGGATTTAATCATCAGTACTGATCTTTCACAGGAAAGTGAAATGGAATTCCAAAATGACGGGTTGGATAGAGAATATGGATGCCTCTTTATAGAGTGCAGTGCAAAAACTAAAGTGAATGTAGAAAAATGCTATGACGAGCTTGTCTTAAAGGTAACTGAAATCTGTTGCCTTTTTCAACAATTGATAGCCTTATGTTTTTATTAGATACTCCTGCCCTGAGACAAGTTTATGTGTTTGTTTGGATGCAAGAGAAATGTGGAACCTAATTAAAGTATTTGAATTGGATATAATTTAGTTGTTGATATACTGATATACTTCTGTTTTACTTCTGAGACTACAATGGATACCATATAATGGGTTTGCATAATCCTGGATAAGGTGCTAATTTGTTCTGTTGCGAACTTACCTCAGATAATTAGCAAAAAGTGCATTTTGGTTGATATGTATGAAAGAAGGGAAATATGCAATGTTCTAACATGATTAAATATCAGCATACAAATTTGTTTTTGCCTATGTAATTATTTTGATCACACAAATAATTAATTTTGACATAATAGTGTTGAGACATGGATAACTGCTAATATCATTGAAGCATTTGATCGATAGTAAATTTGCTATAATGTTTCTGCATTTTTAGGTGCATGGATACCGTCTAATATTTAATCACTTGTCTCTGGCATTTGGGTTACCCTTTAGTGGTTGTGGCTGAGATTTTATGTTAATTTTGAATTTTATCTTTTGAGGTACAGAGTTAATCTAGGGTTGAGATGGAAAGATTTCCTTCCTGCTAGAATTTGATGCTCTGAACTATAGTTGTCTATCTGGATTACTGCACGACTATTTGTCGATAGACTGAAGTAAGGCACAATGCAACGCAGCCTGATCGAGGTTGGAGTGTTTTCAGCTTCACCAAGTCTTCCCATTTTCATATGTGATAGGAAATTAATTACAAATGCACCGCCACAATTCACCAATGCTATTTTTATGTTAAAAGTCTTTAATTTACATAATATAAACTAGTAGAATATTTTAAGGAATCAACACCTTAACTAAGGTTATTAAATTTTAGGATTAGATTATTAAATCTTAGAACCATGTACCGTAGGTAGAATCATGCATATCATGCATATCATGCCCAATTCATTTTGCATGAATAAAATTTAACATTTGAATTCTATTATTTTGCAAGTACAAGTCTCCTACAAAACTGTGAGGGATACAATAATATACTTTCTGCTGTAGAACTAGTCATAAGATGAGATAAAATACATAGTTGGAATTGACCAGCTGATCCCAAGTGTCCTTAAACTCGGTTCAGGGGTTAAAGGATACATCCTAAAAAAACCAAAACTTGATTTCAAAGGAGGTAGGTTCTTCGGGTAAATTGGAAATAAGAGAATCTTCCCCAAGTCTGGAGGTTAAATACACTGCCTTTGAATTCTATTGTCTTACAGATAAAATAGTTCTATAAAATTTTACAAGATACATGAAAGTACTTTCAACTGCAGAAGTTATTTTAAGGCATGACGAAGTACTTAAAAATATATGAAAGTTATTGTAAAGCAACAATATTAAACCGTTCTTTTACGGCTTTGCCACGGCTGGTAATTGAAATGTTTCTCATTTGTCTATGTTACCCATACATAAAGTAATAGCACTACTTATATATTCTATTACCTTATATCCTTAAAACACAAATTTTAATACATATCATTTATTGAGAAAATTTAATCTAATATTAATTTCATATCAATATATACTGTTTTTTTTATTATATACTTTATGTGAGATTTTTTTGATACATTATAATGTTTTGACACTATCTGAAATCACATTATATTTTTCTCTTTCTTATTATTTATTTTATTAATTTTATTATTATGTTATTATGAGATTTCTGTTGTTAAAAATTTTCTTATCATATTAGAAATTTCTTTCATTCGACATAATATTCGGCCTAGAAAATACTGTTTATACTACTAATTACAATTACATTTTTAACATACGAGTTCAATTATTGTATATTAAGTTTTCATAGGCAGTTGAACAAGAAGAATGGGATTGGAAAACAAGAAAACATGAAAGAGCAATGAATGAAATTAGGGGCATAAATACCGTGTAAATATCACGGCCATGACGCCCTCCTGTGCCTGTTCCCTTCACTTCTTCTAGCTTCACTGACCTGCACACACCAAATATTTTTCTTGCTAATTAGACTAAATTTGGTAAGTATTTCTGATAAGCGGCAGTGGTCTTCCCAGTTGTTTGACCAAAGTTGGTATCCTACCATCACCGTTAATCAGTCATCTACGTAACTGAGGTCAATGAGGCCTGTCGATAACATGCAACAAAACACATCCATTAGGCCCAAATATAACCAAACACGTTTGGGTTTGGCACATATTGGGCCCAAATGTAACCAAACAGATGAAGTGGTTAGAAACCCAGCAATATGATTAGATGCATCCCATCCGTAAGATTTTTCAATTCCAACGGCTGGGATGATCAAACCATTTTGTGACGTGTACGAATGAAATTGCCACATCATATGACACGTCGGCGGTTCAGATCCAGATCAGAGAGAGAGTACATTCTAAGGGCTTTGCTTCCGTCGGGCAGTCACCGAGGACTCGACGAATCGTCACTTCAGAGAAGCCACCGCTCGAAAGCAACTTTAGAATCCCTTCGACTCGGCGGCGCACTTGACCTAAAAAGCCACGCTTCTTCCTTAACTTCTCGAGATTTGCTGCTGGTTTTTTCTCAGCTCCGGCGGAGTGTTTGCTTCGTGAATTTGAGATCGCGTTGGAGCTGCTCGACAAGCACGATGCCTCTGTGGACATGGATCCCTATGGATTTGCCTCCTGCTTTAGGATCGTCACCTTTTCCTTATCGGAGCTCTAGTAGAGCTTCGATCAACTCTTTTTCATCACCTATGAACACCTCACTGGATTTAAACTCGGAACAGGGACAAAATCAAACGATTGATTTAGATGAAAACTAAACTCGATTAAACAGGGAAATTAAACGAAACGTAGCTGATATTTTTAGCAAAAACAGAAACATTTGGTGTTTGGATAGAATCTGAATCAAAATTTTCACAGAATTCAGAACATAGAACTCCAAATTCATCACACATATTCTAAAGAAGAACTTCTCAAATTCAAAACGAAGATTTAAACTATGAACAATCAATCTAACAAACAGTTCAAGATATAATGGAGATCTGGCATATTGAAGATCAGCATCATGAATCGGATCTCTGTAGAAACCAAGTGTCCAGGCTAAATTTTCGAAATGAATTCATCCATACAGTGGAGCCAAACACAAATTCAAACAGATTATTTCGAAATTTAAAGCACAAATCACTCAGTCGTTGAGATATTCATCAAATTTGAACTAAATTAGCAATTGATCAATAGCTAGCGAGTAGTAGAAATAACAGAGAGATCATGCCACGACCTTAAGTTTCATGAGTTCATGGCAGCCAGCTGCAAGAGCAACGAAGCTTAGCCATGAACAAATTGACTTGATTTCTGAAGCTTACTGCTAATTCTTAGTTGGTTAGATTTGAATACTCTTGCTGTTTTATTACTCATATAATTTTTTTTCCCTTTTGTGGTTGACATGTAAATGAAATTGCTAATAGAGCTTAGAGGCTGTTATGCTGATGCAGTATTTTATTTGTGGTATTGATACCGTATATGATGTAACCCTGCAGGAAACATTCACATATCTATCTGTACTCATCAAATCAGGACTGCATCAAGATGCTTGTTGGAAACAAAATTGGTAAGGTATTGATTGAAGATGTAGTGAATTTATCCCTTTAGTTGGATCAATTTTGCTTTATCCTTGTTTCATTTTTGCCCCCGTCAGAACTTAATCTTGAATTCATCTGAAATTTTCTCAGGGGCCTATATGAGTGTTACTGAGAATGATTCTTGAGCATTATTATTTTATACCTGGAATTTAGTGGTACAATTCACATTGGTGATTTTTTGCAGGAAGGTGAATGAGATCTCAAAAAGGAGGGAGGATATTGACTTTGCTCGGGAATATGAATTCCCAGCCTTTTTATAGAGTGCAGTCCAAAAACTCAAGTGAATGTAGAATAGTGCTTTGACGAGCTTGTCTTAAAGGTAACTAAAATCCAGGTACTTTATTCTTATATTTGATAGCTTAATGTTTATTAGATACTCCTGCCTTGAGATAAGTTTCTGTTGTTTGGATTCCCAAGAAATATGGAAGCTAATTAAGGCATTTGAATTGGGATAATTCAAATTGTACTATCTTTGGTAATTCAGATTACCTCTCAGCTATATGATTGATAGGCCTAGGTAAGGCACAATGCATTGAGTCTGAGGTTGGAATCTTTCTTGCGTCTTCTACCCTGAGAATGGCATATAATTATCTTTCTATACTGAGCATGACATCTAGACTGATTGTTGGTTTTATTCCACTTTGGTTAGGAAAATTAATCATCTATAGGAATGTTATATTCTGGAATTAAGCAGAACAGTTATAATGGGATTCATGTCTTCTTATAGATGCATTCCATGGGGTGAGGACTTTGTAAAATGGATGGCTGATTGGTCACAGAGGCTCTGTATTTCAAAGTGACATTATTTTTTATTAATTTAGAGTTAAATCGCATTGAATCTTATAAGAAAAAAATTCTCTTAATATTTAATTTTTCATTTATAATATTTAAACTTGAGTTTCTATTTAAAAAGAATCAAGTT
>BPVZ01000209.1:147718-159986 GCA_020521535.1 Rubroshorea leprosula | reverse complement strand
CTTGGGAGAAGATAGAGGATACTGAAGCGTGCAGCCTGTGAAGAAGCCTTTCGCCTAGCCCAGCATTTCTTTTCGCGTCATTTGGAGAAAGCACAATCCACAAAAGCAAGGTGCACTTCTTTTTTTTTCTTTTTCTTTTTTTTTAATATATCATTAACTGTTATCTCATTCTTTGAATTTGTATAGTACATTAACAATATTTATATCGTTATTCATTTTTTAACGAATTTTTGGAAAGGGGATTAAGTTGGTTTCAGAAATAATACTCTAATATTATTGTTAATTTAGAAAGAGAAAACAATCTTTAAGTTATTCTGAAAAAAAAAAGTACACGAATGTCGGCGAAATAATTTTATAGGTATTTATGAACTTTCCTTCTTGCAAGTCAAAATGTCAAAAACACTTTTCTGATTTATTGACGGTTATGTGGCCCTTAGGAAAATAATTATGCAATAGGACAAATTTACCCTTACAAAAAAAAAAGAGAAATCACCTACTACCTTTTTGAGTTGGACAAATTGGTAAAAATATAATGTTTGACGTCATCCTCCTAAGCAATCCTTCAACTCCAAGCTTAGCTGGCCAACACGCTGGACGCTTATGTGGACCC
The DNA here is from genome assembly GCA_020521535.1 of Rubroshorea leprosula. Taxonomy (NCBI): domain Eukaryota; kingdom Viridiplantae; phylum Streptophyta; class Magnoliopsida; order Malvales; family Dipterocarpaceae; genus Rubroshorea; species Rubroshorea leprosula. Next base: position 159,376 of record BPVZ01000209.1, on the reverse strand, counting down.
ATTAATTGATTTGTACTTATCACATTCCTAAATTAACCTTGACATTGCTTTTAAATTTATAAACTCATGCCACTATCTAAATTTTCTTTAGCTAAGCCAGATCTACATTTCAATTCTAGTCTTTTTAAAAAAAAATTTTTTTTTAAAGAAAAGATCTACATATCTAGGTGATTACCTCATGCCTATGCCAATTCTGCTCACAAATGGGTGCCATTTCCTTGGTAAAAGCTTTCAACATGATTACCATATCAATATGGACAATGACACCTTCAAAATTTCCAAACATGCCAATTTCAAAGTCAAACAAAACGCTTTCACCTTTTGAAGGATTATGATGTATTTTCAATGAAATATTATGGAAAACCCACAAGTCTGATCTTTATTTTCTTTGAGATGAAGAAGCGAACCCATGGGGTATTTGATGAGAACCCAGATCTAAGTTCTCACTGGGTTCTCAAAATCAAAATCTGGATATGGCTTCTTCGAAATCCATCTTTGAATCTTCAAAGGCCTCGTGTAGATCTCCTATTTCCTCCAAATCTTCCATCATTTTTAAAATTTTTTGTACAGTGCTTGCCATCGGTTCTTGAGATGCCCGAGTTGGGTTGAGGGGTTTTTAAAGGAAGAATAAAAAGCAGCTATGGAGCTGGAGTTGGTTTCGTAAGGAACAAGAAAAAAGCAACAGTGGAAACTGCTGGGTTTTGTTTGGGTGAAAAGAATGAAAGGTTGAGGAACTTTAGCCATTTGCAGGGACGATGAATGGGTTGATGAATAATTTGATATATATTTTTTTAATTTTTAATATTTTAATTATACTACAAATTTGATTAAGTAAAATGAAATTAACTTTTTAATTAAACAATCCAAGTTGAGTTATTTTTTTAAACTAATTGACTTAATTCATTTATTTCAATTTTAGTAATTGGGATTTAGGTTTCATTTATTTAACATAACTGAGTTAGTGCCAGTTTGTTGAAATTGAAATTTTTAATAAAAATCTTGTTATAAATACGGTCATAAAGGTGTTATTTTTATAAATAAAAAAATAAAAAACAAAAATAATACATTAATTTTATTAAAATTAACTTTCACATAAACATCAATTTAATAATTTAAAATTTTACAATAAAATAAAAAAGTTAATTTATAAAAAATTATAATATTTTTTATAAATTATAATATTTAATGTAATTTATACTTTTTAAAATAAATAAAATCTCTTCCACAAACTACACCCAACAAGGTCTCAATTTCCCTTCGGAAAGCGACATTAAAATAAGAAAAGGGGGAAAGGCGGCCTTTTTAGTAGGGCCCAAATGACATGGAGATGAAAAAAGAGGAGAAAGTGCCACGGTGGTGGAAAGGGGACCACTGTAAGCGTTCAGCGTGCAAAAGTTAGGCAGCTAAGTTTGGAGTTAGCATTTTGCTTACAGTGACGTGGCGTTATGGGTTAAATTTTAGGTAATTTATTTAATTGAAGAGGATTGTAAGGGTGATTTGTTTTTTTAATTTGAGAATAAATTTATGTCTCTTACAAAACTTTCGAGTAAATTTAGAAATTTTACCTTTAGCAATCTTACCTTAACAGCTAAACTTCACAAATTCCACTATTGAAATAAGGATCATATATTTGCCCCACATCATTTTAAAAATTGTGACAAGTCAATTAGTCCGTTGGAAACAATAAGATATCATGCCAACTTGATTTGATTAGGCATGCATGTCTACTTCTACCAATCCAACGTATTCTCTTTTTTCATCTTTCTTCTTTTTTTTTTCAAATATAGGAAATTTTGAGAGAAGGGATGAGAATTTTTAAGTAGTTAATTTGAGTCGAATTTCCAATCTTTTATTTTTAATTTTTAACTTAATTTGATTTAACCTATATAGATTTTGTATGTGTATACTCTTTACATACATTTTTATATTAATTTATTTAAAAATATAAATTTATTACTTTTAATTATTTTATATATTTTTATTAATTTTAATTAATATCATATAGACTTTTGAAATATTAAAAAACAATAAAACATACGGCTATAACATAATACAACACAATACCAATAAATAAAGTTATAATTTATTTAAACTGAGTTTAATATGATTGTGATTTTTAACCTTTTATTTTAATTTTTATAAATTTTGCAACTTTGGACAAAAAATTATTAGTAAGATTATTGAGAAAAAGAATAAAAATAATTTTATCACTATTAAACAAGTTTATATTTTTTTATTATCAGTGTTAAAACTTTTTTAAAATAAATTTTTAATTTTTAATAATTACTAAATTTATAAAAACCAAATAAATTAATAATTCATGTACTTCCACCATTAATTTCCAGCTCGAGTTGTTTTTCTCCTAAACACTTTTATTCTTATCCTTCTTTCATTTAACGCATAATTACCTTATATCCAACAATTTCATAAATGCAGGAACTCTCTAATGGACGCCATAGGACCAGTCATGGATATTGTGAAGGATGTTGTACCTACAGTTAAGAAATATGTCAAGTATCAGATATGTCACAACGATTATGTCAACAAATTCAAAGAAATGCAAACAAAGCTGGAGCACCGACGGCAAGACGTTGCGGCAGAACTGCGTGCTCAGCTTGTGCAGCCTAGGAAGATTGAAAAGCAGGAAGTTAAAGCTTGGTTAGAGGTAGCTGAACAAGAAACTGCAGAAAATGTGGTTGAAGATCTAATCTGCAAAGGGGGCTGTTTCACATATATTTGCTCCTCAAGAAAGCTCGACAAAAGGACTCAATCACTGAATGAAGAAATATTTAAGCAAGGAGAAAAATATATTAATGCTGGTGTGAGTTTGGTCGTAGATGATCACTCAATCAAAGGAGTTCCATTGCCCGTTGAATGCAGTGGCAGGGATGATATAAAACAACAAATTCTAGAATGGTTGAAAGGAGACCAAGTTACAAGAATTGCAGTTTGGGGGATGGGTGGTGTGGGTAAGACAACAATTATGAAGCAAGTCCACAACCAACTGTTGAAAGAATCCAAATTTAGAGTTATTTGGGTAAAAGTGTCAAAAGACTTTGACATTGTTGTGCAGCAAAAAAAGGAGTTTGATATTCTCAAGTTTCAAAAAAGGATTGCCAGTAGCTTGGAATTAAAACTAGAGCCAGAGGGTCATGAGAATGAAACCAAGATTGCAGGATTGATTTCACGAAGGTTGGGGCAGGGCAGCTTCGTGCTAATTCTGGATGATGTGTGGCAGCACTTTTGTCTAGAAGATGTTGGAATTCCTAATCTAGATGGAAATAATGGTTGCAAGTTAGTACTCACAACACGGTTACAAGATGTTGCTCGTGCAATGGAGTGTGAGGTGATCCCTGTGAATCCTCTTCCACCTGAAGAAGCATTAGCATTATTCTTGGAGAAAGTTGGAAGTGCAGTGTTGTTAGATGGCAGAATTAAAAGAGATATAGAGCCATTTTTGAAGCAACTTTTGCAAAAATGTGACGGAGTACCCCTTGCTATAGTGACAGTGGCAAGAACTATGAGAGGAAAATTGGATCCTCGTTCATGGAAGTGGGCACTTACTAAATTGAGCAAATTTGAAGGAATTATTGATCGTTTGAAATTCAGTTATGAAGGCCTAGAATCACAATGCCAGGAGTGTTTTCTATACTGTGCATTATATCCTGAAGATTATGAAATCCCAAGGGAGGAGTTAATTGAGTGTTGGATTGAGGAGGGGTTTATATATAAAGAAGGGGAAACTAGGGACACAATGAATTGTGAGGGTCATGTTATGCTTGAGAAGCTGGTTGATAACTGCTTGTTGGAATCGGTTGAAAATATAAACAAAGGAGAATGTGTGAGTATGCATGATCTTCTCCGAGAAATGGCACTGGAAATCAGTCCTCGATTCTTGGTGAAAGCTGGAATTGCCTTGGAAAAGCTACCAGAGGAGCATGAATGGAGAGAAGATCTTTTGAAGGTTTCTTTAATGCAGAATCACATAACAAAAATTCCTTCAAGCATGCCGTCTCCAAAGTGTCCTATGCTCACAACCTTGCTGTTGTCTAATAATCCGATTTCAACAATTCCAGAAGCTTTTTTTGAGCATATGCTTAGGCTCAAGATTCTTGATCTTTCCAATAATCAGGAGCTAAGTCGGCTGCCAACTTCTATTTCCAAATTGGAGAAGCTTACTACATTATTGCTATGGAATTGTGAGTCCTTAAGAGAGGTACCATCTTTATCCAACCTTGTAGGCTTAAAAAAGTTAGACCTTTGCTGGACATCAATTGAAGAACTACCCCAAGGCCTCAACATGTTAACAAATCTAAAATATCTTGGTCTTGGTGGAAGATTATTTGAAACACTTGATCAACCGCTACAAAATCTCTCCAAACTTCAGCATTTACTTGTAATTGCCAATCCCCATGCCGAAACAGAATTTAAATGGGAGACGATTGGAATTTGGGGGAAGCTTCAAAACCTTGAGAATCTGCATCTTTGTGAATTGTATAACTTGAATATGGTGTTTGGGGAAGTAGGAGCAATTGCTAAGTCAGCACCACTACCAGCTGGCACATTTTCCTCTCTTCAAGATATTAGTGTCTATAGATGTCATAAAATAAAGAAGTTATTCTCGGCAAAGTGGTTGGGATATCTCCAGAAACTACAGACTATTGAGATTTTTTATTGTAAGCAACTGGTGGAGATAATAGGATCTGAATCTGAAGGAGAAAAAGTCACTCTATCTAAGTTAAAAAATTTGAAATTGACCTCTTTGCACCAATTGAAGAGCATCTACAGTGGTTCTTTGATTTGTGATTCCATCAAGATTGAAATTTATAATTGCGACAATATAGAGAGTTTTTTTTGGTCAGGGCTTCCAAATCTTGAATATCTACACCTTGACTATTTAAAGAATTTGAAATCCTTGTTTGATGAAGAAGGTCTAGGTTTATCGCCACTTGTACCTCCCACAAGCTTTTTCTCTCTTAAAGAAATTAGGGTTTTTGACTGTGATCAATTAAAGAAGGTATTCTCATCTGGATGGCTGCTCCGCTACTTCCAATCTTTAGAGACTATTAAGGTTGATGAGTGTTCGCAAATAGAGGAGCTGATATCGTCATCAACACATGAAGAAGAAAAAGTCACTCTACCCCAGTTACGAGGCTTGAAATTGACAGGATTGCTCCAATTAAAAAGAGTCTATAGCGGTTCTTTGATTTGTGAATCCATCAAGAAGATTAAAATTTCAAATTGCGGAAATATAGAGAGTGTTTTTTGGTCAGGGTTCAACCCACTTCCAAATCTTGAATATCTACACCTTTCCAGTTTAGAGAAATTGAAATCTGTGTTTGATGAAGAAGGACTTGGTTTATTGCCACTTGTACCTCCCACAAGCTTTTTCTCTCTTAAAGAAATTAGCGTTTATAGGTGTGATCAATTAAAGAAGGTATTCTCATCTGGATGGCTGCTCCGCTACTTCCAATCTCTACAGACTATTGAGGTTCAATACTGTTCGCAAATGGAGGAGCTGATATCGTCATCGGCACATGAAGAAGACAAAGTCACTCTACCCAAGTTACAAAGCTTGAAATTGACAAGATTGCCCCAGTTGAAGAGCATCTACAGTAGCTCCCATGTGTTGATTTGTGATTCAATCCAGAGTCTGACGATTTCCAAGTGTGAAAAGCTAAAGAGGATTCCTTTGAATTTTCCCTTGCTTGATAATGCCCAATCATCTCATCCTCCTTCGCTCAAAGAAATTGTGGTATTCCCAAAAGAATGGTGGGAATCATTGGAATGGGACCATCCCAATGCAAAAGACATCCTTTTACCCTTGTGTAAATTTCAGGAGATTGATAGGTTTTAAGAGATTAAATGGTGGTAGGGCGCACCCCGCAAATGTAAGCCTTTTAATCTTTATTTTCCATTTCTGATTCAACTTAGTAGCAGTTTTCATCTTTATGCTTCCTTTTTCCATTCTTCCTATCTTAATAAATCTCTCTCTCTCTCTCATTTGCAGCAAAATTGGAAGGAAATCACTGTTGCATTTGTCGTTGTTGCTGTTGGGTTTTCAATTTAATATAAACTTACTATTCTTCACTTTTCTTTTTCTGTGTCTGTATGGTGTGTTTAAATGTGTCAAATTCTAAGTGGAAAACTGAAAATGTTTGTTTCTTTATTATCTGTGTAATGTTGTCTTTGAAACTATATGCCAAAAGGCTTGAAACTGTATTTACTTTTCTTGTGTAATATGAATTTCAGTTGATTGCATTCGCATGTCTCTTAAATTTAATTCAACAACATTATCATCATCAACAACAACCGAGATCGAGACTTACTTTCATCAACTATATCTGCACGCTCTATTACTTTCATCTTCTCAAAATCGCCAAAGATGGAATAGCATTCAGGTCAGAGTATACTCCTGTTCTTTTCTTTTCTTTATCTACCTATTTTCTGATTGCATGGTCTGAATATGTCTCATTAGCTAAAGTAAATTATTGGTTGAACACGATTATTTCAAAAGAGAGTTACTTAATGCTCATTCGTGGACGTTAGTAGGTTAACATTCATCTGTGGGCGGGCTGATGTTGCTGTGATAGAAAAGCATGCTGGTGATGAGGAGCTACTGGATCGCTACTTAACACGAAGCATATGTTGTTCCAATACATCATATTTGACACCTAATCCCATGTTGCAAATTACACTCTTAAAAGCAGAGCAGATTTTCTTGTGACGCATCAAATGATCAATTGTTATGTGGGGAAAAACGGTTCTTATGATTGTGTTTCCTTTTAATCAAGCATATTGGTGACGGCACCATATGTACTAGGGACATGGTAACACCTATTTTCTTTGAAATAATCAAAATTCAGTGTTGGTATCAGCAAGAGCTCAAATTTTTCTATTGAGAGCTCCAAAATCGAATGTCATGCTCACTATAATACTACTTTGAAGGAGAAGAAGCTGTCTGTGTCCCTTTTAAATGACCATAGGAAGGTATGAAATTTATAGTACTATTTTGCAATGGAAGACAACGACACACTGACCACTGCCGCGCCAAAGTAGTTGCGATTGTGTTTCATTACATTGGTGATCTGAGTAGGAAAGTGAAAGGGTTATGACCAGACAGTGTGTTTGACTTTGCTTAGGAATATATTGTGGATGCCTTTATATAGGGTTCAGTACAAAAACTGGAGTAGATGTAGAAAATGCATTTGAACAAGCTTGCCTTAAAGGTTCTCAAATCCTGGTACTTTATGGCATATTTGATGGCCTCATGTTTATTCAATACTACAACCCTTGTTACAAGTTTATGTGTTTTGTGGATGCAAAAGAAGTATAGAAGCTTATTGGATAATTTAATTGTTTATATATTCTAACATTATCTTGTTTTGATGTCTAAAATAGGTCGAACCATGCATTGGTGATTTCTATTATTTAAACTACTGGTTTTAGACTCAAGACTTTTTCGTTGTACATTTGACACTCTTTAATTTTACTGACATAGCCATGCATGAATGTGAATACATTCCTCAAATAGGATATGATTTGAAGTATACCCATTTTTACTTTCCTCATTTAAAAAATTTAATAGTATAACTATGAATCATCCATTGCTTGTTGTGTGTTGCCTGCTTCTTACCTTAGGGGCTTTACAAAAATCATGTTGCCACAGTTGTATGTGTATTGAGACAATTGCAGAGGGAACCTTTAGAGCTTTCTTTGTCCTTTTTAAGTAGTTTTCCCTAATTGGTATAGTTTGGCCATTCATTTCCAGCTCTTGCTGCGCTACCTCAAATTTGATTCCGAGTTTCAGTAGTCTCTATATTTGCTCTTAAAGATATCTGCTTTGGCCATGAAAAGATTGATCAGATTCTGAAGGTGACTACCTAGTTGGTTACATTTGAGTACTCTTGTTGGCTTCCTTGCTAACAGTGCTTAAAGGCTGTTGCACTAATGCAGTATTTTATTTGTGGTATTGGTACCGTATAAGATGTAAGAGCTTAGGAACTTTCTTTGTCTTTTTTCTTAGTTCTTTTGGTTTTGCCATTCATTTTCAGTCCTTGCTTTCTCGCCTCTTATTTGACACCTAGTTTCAATTTCACTGGTCTCAATGTGTGCCCTTTAAAGATATCTGCTTTGGCCATGAATAGATTAACTCGATTTCTGAAGGTTAATGCTTAGTTGATTACATTGAGTACTCTAGCTGTTTTTATTATATCAAATGCCTCTTTTCTTTTTTTTAGGTCAAAATGTAAGTGACTTGCTAATAGTGCTTAGATGCTGTCAATTTATTCTGATGCACTATTTTTTACCTATGGTATTTGAGAAAGTAAATGATGTTACACAGCTGGAAACATTTGCAAATCTATCAAGAAGTTTGTTAGAAACAAAGTTGATAATGTATTTGATTCAAGATGTAGTGAATTTTTCCCTTTAGTTTGACCAACGTTTGTATCCAAGTTTCATTTTGCTTCAGTTAGCAGCAATTTAATTTCTAGTTCATTTGAAACTTTCTCATGGGCCTATTTGATGCATGGGATTATTTGATGCATGGGATTTAATCATCATTGATCTTTAACAGGAAAGTGAACGGATTTTCAAAAGGAAAGGATGGATCTGGAATATGGATGCCTCTTCGTAGAGTGCGGTGCACAAACTCAAGTGAATGAAGAACAATGCTATGACGAGCTTTGTCTTAAGGGTAACTAATTGAAGTCTGTGTACTTTCTTTCACAATCAATAACCTTATGTTTTTATTAGATAATCTTGCCTTGAGACAAGTTTATGTGTTTGGTTGGATGCATGAGAAATAGGGAAGCTAATTAAAGCATCTGATTTTGATAATCTAGTTGTTGATATACTGGTATACTCTTGTTCCTGTTTTACTTCTGAGACTTCAATTGATGCTGTGTAACGGTTTGCATAATCCTAGATAAGGTGCTGATTTTTTCTGTTGCGAACTTACCTCGGACAAATTGCAAAAAGTGCATTTTGGTTGATGTGTATAATTGAAGGGAAATGTGCTGTGTTCTAATATGATTAAAAATCATCAAACATTGCCTATGTAATTATTTTGATCATGTAAATAACTATTTTTGATATCCAAGTGTTGGGACTCATATAACTGCTAATATCACTGAATCATTTGATCCATAATAAAATTTGCTATAATCTTTCTGCCTTTTTAGGTGCATGGATAGAGTATCACTTGTCTCTGGCATCTGGCCATTTGGGTTACCTTTTAGTGGTTGTGGGTGAGACTTTATGTTAATTAAACTCATCAAAATGAGTTTTAAATTTCTATTTTTTAATGTGCAGAGATAATCTAGGGTTGAGATTGAAAGATTACTGCCTTCATGGCTAGAATTTGATGCTTTGAACTGTGGTTGTCTACCAGATTACTGCACAGCTATTTGTCGATAAATTGAGGTACGGCACGATGCGGCCTGAGGTTGGATTGTTTTCATCATCACCAAGTCCTTCCATTTTCAAACATGTGAAAGGAAATTAATTACAAATGCCCCGCCACAATTCATCAATGCTCTTTCTATGTTAAAAGTTCTTAATTTGCATAATATAATCTAGGAGTTTATTTTAAGGAATCAACACCTTGACTAAGGTTATTAAATTTTAAACTCAAATTATTAAATCCTAGAACCATGTACTGACAGGAAGAATCATACATATCATGCCCAATCATTTTGCATGAACAAATTAAATCTAACATTTGAATTCTATTGTCTCACAGATAAGAGTCATTTTTATAGAAATACAAAAAAATACTTTCCGCTGTAGAAGTTATTATAATGCGTGGTAAAGTACTTAGTTGAAATTGACCAAATCCCAAGTCCTTAAACTGGATTCAGGAAGATTAAAAGTCAGATACCTCTTGAAGGAAACCAAAACTTGATTTCAGAGGTGGTACGTTCTCCAGATAAATTGGAAATAAGAGGATCTCCCCCAGGACTGGAGGTTAAATACACTGTCTTTGAATTCTATTGCCTTGTAGATACAAGATTCCTACAAAATTTTACAAGATATAAGAAAGTACTTCCTGCTGCAAAATTTGTTTGAAGACGTGATAAAGTGCTAAAAAATGTATGAAAGTTATTGTAAAGTATCAATATTAAACATTTCTTTTACAGCTCGCCACAGCTGGTAAACGAAATGTTTTACATCTGTCTATGTTGCCCATACATCAAATAATAGCATTGCTTATATTTTATTATCTCGTACCCTTAAAACTTCAATACACATTATCTGTCTAGTTTGCTGCGCTATCTACAAAAGAGAAAATCTGACCCAATATTAATTTTATATCAATATAAACTGTGATTTTATACCATCGAAAGCACATACTAAATGGAATATAAGTAGTGGACTGCAAAAGCCTTAATTAAAAAATTCGAATACTTATGTTATAAAAAAATCACTTAATTAAATTTTCTTCAAAGTTCAAACATTTCTACATCTGTTTATGATATTACCATCAAGAATTTGATGTTAGTATATTACAAAACACCAATTATGGAATGGCAGACCTCTCCTTTATTATTAGGAAGTCTCTTTTAATATAATGGTTAATGTTTTGTAATTTGATATAATGTTAAATTTATAAAATACTGTTTTATACTACTAATTACAATTTCATTTTTAACCGTCTGAGTTAAGTTATTATATATTAAGTTTTTATATCCAGTTGAACAAGAAGAATGCATTGGAAAACAAGAAAAATATGAAAGAGCAATGAACAAAATTAGTTCCATAAATACCGTGTATATATAAGGGCATGACGTCCTCCCGTGCCTGTTCTCGACTTCTTCTAGCTTCACTAACCTGCACACACCATTTTTTCTTGCTTTTATTTTTTTAGTACACTGACTAGTTAGCTTCTTAGTACTACAAAGATTTAAATTTTTAATCATAACTCAAAATTAAAAATTTTAAATTAATAAATACCAATTCAACTAAATTCTTATTAATCTTACTTTTATCAGCCTTGTCAGCATCATCGGCCTCGAATTAAACTAAATTTGGTAAGTATTTTTGATCAGCGACAATGGATTTTCCTAGTTGTTTGACCAAAGTTGGTATCCTGCCATCACCGTTGATCAGTCATAAGTAATTGAGGTCAATAAAGCGTCTCCATAGTATGTAACTAAACACATCCATTTGGCCCAAATTACGACCAAACATATTTGGGTTTGGAATAATTTGGCCCAAATGCAACAGAACCCAGCAATATGATTAGATTTGAATGCATCCCACCTGTCAAATTTTTCCGATTCCAACGGTTGGGATGATCGAACCATTTCGTGACAGTGTCCCAATGAAATTGCCACATCATGTGACATGTCAGAGGTTCAGATACAGATGAGAGAGAGTACATTCTAAGGCCTTCACTTGTGTCACTGCCATCACCGAGAACTCAATTGACAAATCGTCACTTCAGAGAAGCCCTCGCTCAACCTATATTAGGATAAAAATTAGTAAAAGAAAGTAAGGGGAGGGGAAGAGAAGGACAGGGAGAAGAAATGAAGGAAAAAAACAAAAAGTACATATTAATTTTGTTTGGATAAATAAAAATGAAAAAAAAAATATTTTTATTTAATTAAATAATTTAATAAAAAAAATAAAATTTTTAAAATTTATTAATTAAAT
>BPVZ01000209.1:41065-55131 GCA_020521535.1 Rubroshorea leprosula | reverse complement strand
TATTAATTAAAATTAAGTGACTTCAACAAAAATTTATGTTAATTACGCGACCTTAACACGATTTGATCCCTACACTTAAAAAACACCTAATTTAATTCCTATAATTTGAGATTTTAGCCCATTTTGTCCTTCTCCGATAACTATTTGCTGAAAGGAGTAGTAGAGTACTTTTTCCCCTCCGGTATCCAAAATAATAATAATAAAATTCACCTTGAGTTCCTTTCAAACCAGGCCTGAAGGTTTGAAAAGTTGTTTCCCACTTGTTTTCTTTCACTCACTGCCTAAAAAGATTCAAATCTACAAAGCTATTCTCCACTTGTTTTCTTTCACTGCCTTCCCCTGTTCATTGCCGCCCCACATATTTTCTTATGCAACTAATGAGCTTAACCTTCAAATGACTTCACGAATGGTTCGATCCTTTTCTCCGTTCCTAACATACTTTTCAGCCTTTTGATTTTATGTAATGCTACAATTTAGTACAACTTCTCATCTCAAATTGTATCATTTTCTGCAGATTGGATCATTTTGATAAAATCTACCGCGCGCATTTTCTCTCTCAAACCTTGTGATTGAGGAAGCCTAAGTTCTAAACGACTGGTATAACTTTTCAATACCTACATATACTCCTTCACATCGGTTTTTTCTTCTCTCGAAAGCTTGATTTTAATATAAGCTTTTTTGCTATCTTCATCACTAATTTATAGAACTTTATTACATAAGTACATTCTTTTCTTTGAATTTTACTCTTTCTCTTAATCTCCTTTAAAGTATATATTAGGTCTCAAAGTACTTTCCTTTTTTGGTTTTCACTTAATTTGTTGCATTCTTTTTTTTTTCTCTAAATTTTTTTTGAAATAGCTAGAAAGTAGATATTCCAGCAATTTATGAAGAAATCTTTTACTGAATACATCCTTACTGAAGTCATTCGTAATCCTTTGGAGAAAACTCTTATGTTTTCTTCATTAACTTAAGTATTTACAATTAATTTCCATCTTATTCTTTTTTTTTAATGAAAAATAAAGATTATCTTAATATTAATTAAAGAGATTATAATTAAATCTCCATATTAGGCTACTATAACTTAAAAGACGAAAGCATAACTTACTACATTAATAATAAACTCAAAACTATGTGCATAACATATATAGATAATAAAGTAAAAAAAATCATCTGTAACAAGAGATTGTAAATGCAATTATTGTATAAACACAAACAGAGTTACTAATGCAAAATAGAGAGTCTCCATAAATATTATAAGTTATCAGATATCCTCACTTATTTAGCTAACCTCGTCCTCGTGGGAGAGCAGGATACGAGGCATTAACAGTACTTCATTCTGTTAAATGTCGTCCCAGTCATTATATAATCATCAACCTGCAAGAGGGTCATGGCCCAAATCCAATCAAATTAAAGAATCTGTGTTTTCTACCAACACCTTAAAAGCTCTCATTTTCTCCTTAGACACTTTCACCTCGAGTATTCTTTTTCTTGCACAACGAAGTATCTAGTCGGCGCCCTATTCTTTTCCATTTCCCCTTGACTGCACCCAAGGCTGCCGAACTCTTGGTAGTAGAACAAAATATTCTATACATGTAACAAAAAATATTTCATTAAAATAGAAGAGAAATAATTACAGAATAATTTTTAAGTTTTTTTATTATTTTAATATAATTATATGTATTATTTAAATAATTAATTTTTTATTTAAAATTTAAAATTTAAAATTTATTAACTTATTTAATAATATATAAAAATTATAAAATAAGAGAGAGAAACGATGGCATTTTGGTAGGGCCCAGATGTAAAAAGAGGAGAAAGCGCCACGGTGGTGGAAAGTGGACCACGTAGTGTCCAGCATGTAAAAATTAGGCAGCTAAGTTCGGAGTTAACAGATTACTTACGTGACATCACGTCACCCCGTGTTAAATGTTAATGGAAAATGATTTAAACATAATTTTTTTATATTATATTTTGATATAATTTTATATATTATTTAAATAATTAGTTATTTTTATTTATTTAAACTTTGTTATATTAAATATATTTATTTATTTAATGATATAAAAAAATTATATAAAAAATAATATTAAAAAACTCCCCCTATATTACTGTTTATATTAAATTTTAGATAATTTATCTAATTTAAAAGGATTGTGGGGTGATTTGTCTCTTTAATCTAAGAGCGAATTCATTCTTGCTATCTAAATTTAGAGTAAAATTGAAAAGAAAGTATGTAAATAGAGATATAAATTTTATATTTTTATTTAAAAATATTAATTTATATTTTTTTAATTTATACATCTTACCTTTTGCAAATTCTTTTTTAATAAATATAAATTTGTGGGAAGAAAATTTCAAACCCAGCACCTAAAACTTGGAGAATATACCATTCTTAAAATTTATAGACAATTGTCCTTTTAGACGGTGACTCTTGCAAACCTACCTTGGCGGCTAAACTTCACAAAGTTCAACTATAAGGATGATATATTTGCACCACATTTTTTAAAAAATTGTGAAAAGTCAATCAGTCCTGAGGAACAATAAGATATCATACCAACTTGATTTGATTATGCATGCATGTCTACTTCTATCAAACTACCTTTTCTTTCTCTCTCTCTCTCTTTTTTTTTTTCCTCAAACATAGGAAATTTTTGGGAGAAAGGAAACGATTTTTAAGTAGTTGGTAGAAGTTGAACTCTTAACCCTCTATTTTTAATTTCCAACTCAATTTGATTAGTTGATTTAACATTTGTATAGGCTTCGTGAATTCATACTTTTCACCTACATTTTTCATATGTCACTTTATTTAAAAATAAAAATTTATTAATTTAAATTATTTTTTATATATTTTTAAGATATTATAAGACAAAAAAACCTATGGCTATAGCATAGCACAAAACAATACAAGACTAAACAAACAAAATCATAGTTTATTTAGGTTTAGTTTAATATAATCATGCTTTTTAGTTTTTTATTTTTATTTTTATTTTTATGAATTTTGTAACTCTAAATAAAAATTATTTGTAAGATTATAAAAAATAAAAAAATTTTAATACCATTAAATAAGTTCATATTTTTATTATAAGTGTTAAAACTTATTTTAAAGAAAATTTTAATTTAAAATTTTAATTTTCAGCCATCTCTAAATTTATAAAAACCAAATACTTAAATTAGTCAATCATGGCTCTTCCACCATTAATTTTCAACTCGATTTGTTTCTCTCTCAGATGCTTTTATTCTTGTTTTCTCTCTTCTTATAAATTGCGTGATCCATTTCCTAAGGTCATTTAAGTTTTAAGGCACAATTAGCTTATATCCAACAATTTCATAAATGCAGGAACTTTTTAATGGACATCATAAAACCAGTCATGGATATTGTAAAGGATGTTGTACCTACAGTTAAGAAATATGTCAAGTATCAGATATGTCACAAGGATTATGTCAATGAATTCAAAGAAATGCAAACAAAGCTGGAGCGCCGACAGAAAGATGTTGCGGAAGGACTGCGTACTCAGCTTATGCAGCCTGGACAGACTGCAAAGCAGGAAGTTGAAGCTTGGCTAAAGGAATCAAACCAAGCAACTGCAGAAAAAGGGGTTGAAGATCTAATCTGCAAAGGGGGCTGTTTCACATATATTTGCTCATCAAGAAAGCTCGATAAAAGGACTCAATCACTGAATGAAGGAATATTTAAGCGAGGAGAAAAATATACAAATTCTGGTGTGAGTTTGGTGGTAGATGATCACTCAATCAAAGGAGTTCCACTCCTTGTTGACAAATTTAGTTGTAGGGATGATATACAAGATCAAATTCTAGAATGGTTGAAGGGAGACGAGGTTACAAGAATTGTAGTTTCAGGAATGGGCGGTGTGGGCAAGACAACAATTATGAAGCAAGTCCACAACCAACTCTTGAAAGAACCCAAATTTAACAAAGTTATTTGGGTAAAAGTGTCAAAAGACTTTGACATTATTGTCCAGCACAAAAAGAAGTTTGATATTCTCAAGTTTCAAAAAAGGATTGCAAGTAGCTTAGAATTAAAGCTGGAGCCAGAGGATCATGAGAATGAAACCAAGCTTGCAGGATTGATTTCACAAAGGCTGGGGCAGGGCAGCTTCTTGCTAATTCTGGATGATGTGTGGGAGCCTTTCTCTTTAGAAGATGTTGGAATTCCTGATCTAGTTGGAAATAATGGTTGCAAGTTAGTGATCACAACACGGTTACAACATATTGCTCGTGTAATGGATTGTAAGGTGATTGTGGTGAATCCTCTTCCAGCTAATGAAGCATCAGCATTGTTCTTGGAGAAAGTTGGAAGTGATGTGTTTTCAGATGGCAAAATTAAAAGAGATATAGAGCCATTTTTAAAGCAAATTTTGCAGAAATGTGATGGAGTACCCCTTGCTATTGTGACAGTGGCAAAATCAATGAGAGGGAAATTACTCCCTCGTCATTGGAAGCTGGCACTTTCTGAATTTAGTAAATTTGAAAGCATTGTTAGTTGTTTGAAATTCAGTTATGAATGCCTAGAACCACAATGCCAGGAGTGTTTCTTATATTGTGCATTGTATCCTGAAGATTATGAAATCCCAAAGGAGGAGTTAATTGAGTATTGGATTGAGGAGGGGCTTATATATAAAGAAGGGAAAAGTAGGGAGGCAATGAATTGGAAGGGTCATGATATACTTGATAAGCTGGTTGACAACTGCCTGTTAGAATTGGTTAAAAAAAATTACCAAGAAGATCGTGTGAGTATGCATGATCTTCTCCGAGAAATGGCGTTGGAAATTAGTCCTCAATTCTTGGTGAAAGCTGGCATGGCCTTGGAAAAGTTACCAGAGGAGCATGAATGGAGGGAAGATCTTTTGAAAGTTTCTTTAATGAGGAATTACATAACTGAAATTCCTTCAAGCATGCCATCTCTGAAGTGTCCTATGCTCACAACCTTGCTGTTGCCCAATAACAAATTTTCAACAATTCCAGAAGCTTTTTTTGAGCATATGCTTGGGCTCAAGATTCTTGACCTTTCCAACAATCTTGAGCTAAGTAGGCTGCCAAGTTCTGTGTCCAAATTGGAGAAGCTTACTACATTATTGCTGGGGGATTGTGAGTCCTTAAGAGAGGTACCATCTTTATCCAACCTTGTAGGCTTAAAAAAGTTGGACCTTTCCTCGACATCAATTGAAGAACTACCCCAAAGCCTCAACACATTAACAAATCTAAAATATCTTGGTCTTGGTGGAAGATTACCTGAAACACTTGATGAACTGGCACAAAATTTCTCAAAACTTCAATATTTAACAGTAAATACCTACACAAAATTTAAATGGGAGAAGATTGGAAGTTGGGGGAAGCTTCAAAACCTTGAGAAGCTGAATCTTTGTAATTTGGATAACTTGAATGCAGTGTTTGGGGAAGCAGGAACAGTTGCTGAGTCAACACCTCTACCAGCTGGCACATTTTCCTCTCTTCAATATATTAGTGTTTTTGCGTGTAATAAAATAAAGAAGTTATTCTCAGTTAGGTGGTTGGGGTATCTCCAAGAACTACAAACTATTGATGTTAGTTATTGTGAGCAACTAGAGGAGGTAATAGGGTTTGAATTTGAAGGAGGAGAAAAAGTCACTCTACCCAAGTTAGAAAGGTTGAGATTGACCATATTGCCTCAATTGAAGAGCATCTATAGCAGTTCCAGTACTGTTTTGATTTGTGATTCTATCAAGAAGATTGAAATTGAGGATTGCAAAAATATAGAGAGTGTTTTCTGGTCAGGGTTCAACCCACTTTCAAATCTTGAATATCTATTGCTTAGAGAGTTAAAGAATCTGAAATCTGTGTTTGATGGAGAAGGTCTTGGTTTATCGCCATTTGTACCTCCCACAAGCTTTTTCTCTCTTAAAGAAATTAAGGTTTTTGGGTGTGATCAATTAAAGGAGGTATTCTCATCTGGATGGCTGCTCCACTACTTCCAATCTCTAGAGACTATTGAGGTTGGATGGTGTTCACAAATGGAAGAGCTGATATCGTCCTCAACACACGAAGAAGAAAAAGTCACTCTAGCTAAGTTACAAAGCTTGAAATTGACAAGATTGCCGGCATTGAAGAGCATTTGCAGTCACTCCAGTGTGTTGATTTGTGATTCCATCCAGAGTCTGAGGATTGCCCACTGCGAGAAGCTAAAGAGGATTCCTCTGAATTTTCCCTTGCTTGATAATGCCCAATCATCTCATCCTCCTTCCCTCAAAGAAATTGTGGTATTCCCAAAAGAATGGTGGGAATCATTGGAATAGGACTATCCCAATGCAAAAGAAATCCTTTTACCCTTCTGTGAATTTCAGTAGATTGATTGGTTTTTGTGGTAGGGCGCACTGCAAATGTAAGCCTTTTAATTTTCAATTTTCCATTTTTGATTCAACTCATTAAGAGTTTTCATCTTTATGCTTCCTTTTTCCATTCTTTATTCTTGATAGATCTCTCTCTCTTATTTGCAGAAAATTTGGTATTTAGCTCTGTAACCACATGAAAGTCGGAGGAAATCAAATTTTCACCTATTGCTGTTGCTGTTGGGTTTTCAATTTAATATAAATTTGATATTCTTTGTTTTTCTTTTGCTATGTCTGTATCAAATTCTAAGTGGAAATATTTGTTTCTTTATTATGTGTGTAATTTTGTCTTTGAAATTGTGTGTAAAAAAGACTTGAAATTAATTAGGATGTATATAATTTCCTTTGGTATTTATATTTTACTGCACCTGCATCTTTGCTTTTCTTGAAATATGCATTTTAGTTGGTTGCATTTGCATATCTCTTCTCAAACTTCATTCAACAACATCATCATCGTCATCAACATCCAAGACTTATTACTTTCATCAACCATTTCTACATGCTTGTTACTTTATCTTCTCAGAATCGCTAAAGATGGACTAGCATTCAGGTTAGAGTACACTCTTCTTTTCTTTTGCCTTTTTTAACAAATTATTTTATTGTATTTTCTGACTGCATGGTTTGAATATGTCTCATTAGTTAAAGCAAATTACCAGTTAAACACTGTTATTTCAAAAGAGAATTACGTAATGCCTATCCTTGGATGTTAGTGGGTTAACATTCATCTGTGGGCAGGGTGATGTTGGTGCTGTGCTAGAAAAACATGTTGGTGATGAGGAGCTGCTACTGGATCACTACTTAAGGAAAACCATTGTTCCAATACATCATATTTGACACCCAATCCCATGCTGCAAATCTTCACTCTTTAAGAGCAGAGCGGATTTTCCTGTGACCCATCAAATGATCAATTGTTATATGGGAAAAGGGGTTTCTTATGAGCATCTTTCTTTTTAATCAAACATATTGGTGAAGGCACTATATATACCAGGGTCCAGGGACATGGTAAGAACTGTTTGCTTTGAAATAATCACTATTCACTATTTGAAGGTATTGGTATCAGCAGGAGCTGAAATTCTCCTGTGGAGAGCTCCAAAATCAGATGTCAAGTTAACTATAATGCTACTTTGAAGGAGAAGAAATTGCCTTTGTCCCTCTTAAATGACCATATGGAGGTATGAAATTTATATCTTTGGGCACAATTTTTTCCTTTGACATAACAAGTGATCGCTCTGCCTTGAAGATGAAATTCTGCTTCAGTTCAACCATCTTTATTGGTATTTTATTTCAATAATTTATTTGAGTCTTGCTTGTCTATTAGATTAGATAGTTCCATAGTTTTAGTGAAGTTACCTAAAACTTTTGCCAGTGCATGAGAATCTAACTTCTCAAGTTACATTTTTTTTTTTTTTTTTGAAAATTTTAAGGGATTTCCCTTTCTCATATGTTTTCCTTTAAGATCTGATGTAGATTTCTCTAAAGTTACCATATTTTACATTTGATTAAAGAGACTGCGTTGTTTTCTTTTATTATCTGTTTTGATGCCATCATTGTCAAAGGTTTGTTTGTTTGCTGAGAAGATTGGAGAAAACTGAGTTTTTGACAGTTTTTCTTATTTATATTGAGGAAATTGAAGTTTAGTTTCTTGATCATGCTTGCTTTTTTTTCCTTTAATTTTTAACTCAATTGAGTCTGATCAATGAAAATCTCAATTTTTCATTTGTATACTAATTGGAAAGGATTTTATTTAAAGTTGTTCTCTAATGTGTTTTGAAATTGTGCTAGAACTATAAATTCCACATGTGGTCTAGTCGGATTAATTTTCTTGTTGAAGAATGTGAGCATGTTCTAATTTCTTATCCCCTGCTGCAAATCTAGGCTTAAAACTTGCTTTTGCATGTGGAGGATTATTATTAGCGAGATCGTCTTAATTACAACTGAGCAAAAAGGACAGGTTGGGTTCTAAACCTAAATCTGATTTGATTTCCTTTTGAATTTTTGGTTATGTGCATTATATTTTTATAGTGATGGTGTAGTTTACCTGTGTGATTGATACAGTATATGATGGATCTCAAAAGGAGACATTCACAAACTGATTTATAGGCTAAATATATTTATCTGTATTGAACAAATTAATATCTGCATCAAGATACTTGTTGGAAGCAAAGTTGACCAATGCTGATTGTTTCCAGGTTTCATTTTGCTCCAGTTAGCAATTTAATCCCAAGTTCATCTGATACATTCTTATGGGCCTATTTGATTTTATGGAGAATGATTCTTGAGCGTTATTTTATACATGGAATTTAATGGTGCCACTCACATTGGTGTTTTTAACAGGAAAGTGAAAGGGTTATGTCCAGAAACAAGTGTATTTGACTTTGCTTGGGAATATATTATGGATGCCTTCTTATAGGGTAAGTACAAAAATTGGAGTAAATGTTGAAAAATGGTTTTTGACGAGCTTGTCTTAAAGGTACTAAAATCCTAGTGCTTTATTCCACATATTTGAAAGCCTCATGTTTGTTAGATACTCCTCCCCTTGAGACAAGTTCATATGTTGTTTGGAGGCAAAAGAAAGTATGGAATCTTATTGGATAATTTTAGTTGTTTATATATTCTAAGTTTGTTAATAATTTATGTCATCTAAACCTGTGATTTTTTACTCAAGACTTTTTCCTCATACGTTTAACTCTAACTTTAAATTTACTGACACAGGCGTGAACATGATTGTATGCCTCAAATAGGATATGATTTGAAGTATACCCTTTTTTAAGTTCACTCATTTAGAAAATTTAATAGTGGAACTGTGAATTTCATCATGCATTACTTGTGTGCTGCCTGCTGCTTACCTTAGGGGCTTTAGCAAAAATCATGTTGCCACAGATGCATGTGTATTGAGACAGTTGCAGAGGGAACCTTTAGAGCTTTCATTGACCATTTTAAGTTTTTCCTAATTGTTACAGTCTTGGCATTCATTTCCAGCTCTTGCTGCCCTACCTGAAATTTGATTCCTAGTTTCGGTAGTCTCTATATTTGCTCTTAAAGATGTCTGCGTTGGCCATGAAAAGATTGACTAGATTTCTAAGGTGACTGCTTAGTTGGTTACATTTCAATACTGTTGCTGGGTGACTTGCTAACAGTGCTTAAAGGCTGTTATGCTGATGCAGTATTTTATTTGTGGTACGGTAATATTTTATTTTGGTATTGATAAAATATATGGTGTAAAAGCTTAAGAGCTTTCTGTGTCTTTTTTCTCTGTTGTTCCGGTTTTGCCATTCCTTTTCAGTCCTTTCTTCCCAGCCTCTTATTTGACACTTAGTTTCAGTAGTCTCCATGTGTGCCCTTAACAATGTCTGCTCCGGCCTTGAACAGACAAACTCGATTTCTGAAGGTGACTGTTTAGTTGGTTAGATTTGAATACTCTCGCTGTCTTTATTATGTCAATGCTTCTTTCTTTTCTTTTCTTTTTTTCTTTTTTTTTTTTTAGTGAAATGTTAGTGACTTGCTAATGGTGCTTAGAGGCTGTTAATTTATTCCAATGCAGTATTTTTCACTTGTGGTATATGCTTGTTGGAAACAAAGTTGATAATGTATTTGATTTAAGAAGCAGTGAATTTTCCCTTAGTTTGACCAATATTTGTATCCAAGTTTCATTTTGCTCCAGTTAGCAATTTAATTTCGAATTCATCTGAAACTTTCTAATGGGCTTTTTTGACGTTATGGATAATAATTCTCGAGCATTATTTTATGCATGGGATTTAATCATCAGAGATCTTTCACAGAAGGGTTGGATCAGGAAGATGGATGCCTCTTTATACAGTGTAGTGCAAAAACTCTTACGTGAATGTAGGACAATGCTATGATAAGCTTTGTCTTAAAGGTAAGACAACTAAAATCTGTGTAGTTTATTCTGTATTTGATATAGCCTTATGTTTTTATTAGATACTGCTGCCTTGATATGGGTTTAAGTGTTTGTTTGGATTAAGAGAAATATGGAAGCTAATTAAAGCTTTTCAATTGGATAATTTAGTTCTTGATATACTCCTGTTTTACTTTTGAGACTTCAATTGATACCATATAATGGGTCTGCATAATCCTGGATAAAGTGCTAATTTGTTCTATTGCAAACTTACCTCAGATTATTAACAAAGTGCATTTTGGTTGATGTGTATGAAAGAAGGGAAATATGCAGTGTTCTAACATGAATAAAGATCAACAAACAAATTTCCTTTTTCCTATGTAATTATTTTGATCATGCAAATAATTATTTTTGACATCCAAGTGTTGGGACACGTATAACTGCTAATGTCACTGAATCATTTGATTCATAGTAAAATTGCTAGAAATCTTTCTACTTTCTTAGGTGCATGGATAGGGTATCACTTGTCTTTGGCATTTGGGTCATTTGGGTTACCCTTTAGTGGTTGTGGTTGAGATTTTATGTTAATAAAACTTGTCACAATGGGTTTTGAATTTTTTCTTTTAATGTGCAGAGTTAATTTAGGGTTGAGATGGAAGAATTCCGTACTGCTAGAATTTGATGATCTGAACTATGGTTGTCTTTCTGGATTACAGCATAACTATTTGTCAATAGACTGAGTAAGGCACAATGCAGCCTGAGGTTGGAGTGTTTTCCTCTTCACCAAGTCCTCCCATTTTCAAGTATATGATACGAAAACAATCAGAAATGCACTGCCTCAATTCACCAGTGCTCTATGTTAAAAGTCTTTATTTTTTTTATAATATAAATTAGTATATTATTTTAAAGGTTATTAAATCCTAGGCTTCGATTAATAAATCTTGAAACCATGTACTGACAGGAAGAAGCATGCATATCATGCCCACTCGATTTTGCATGAATAAAATCTTACATCTGAATTCTATTGTCATGCTTATAAAAACCTCCTCCAAAATTTGGAGGGGTACAAGAAAGTATTTTCTGCAACAGAAGTTGTTATAAGGAGTTACAGAGTAGTTATTAGTTGGAATTAACTGGATCTCAAGTCTTTAAATTGGGTTCAGAGGTTTAAAAGATATCTCCTAAAAAAATCAAAACTTGATTTCGGAGGAGGTTGGTTCTCCAAATAAATTGAAAATAAGAGGATCTCCCCCACCCTGGAGGTTAAAGTTAAATACATTGCCTTCATATTCTATTATTTTGCAGATAAAAGTCTCTTACAAAATTTAACAGAATACAAGAAAGTACTCCCTACTGCAGAAATAGTTTTAAGATTTGATAAAGCACTTAAAAATGTATGGAAGTTATTGGAAAGTAATAATATTGAACCGTTCTTTTATAGCTTAGCTACGGCTGAAGGGCTGATAAATGAAATGCTCTGCATCTGGCTATGTTAGCCTTACATCAAATAATACCACTACTTATATTCTATTACCTTATACCCTTAAAACATATGATAAACTTCAGTACATATCACCTAGTTTGTCATGCTATCCGCAATAGAGAAAATTTAACCCAATATTTATTTCATATTGATATAAACTGCAATTCCTATCCCAAGGACATACAAAACACCTCTTAAATCTTTAATCAAATGTATAAAGATTCGAATAGTTATGGTTTCATTTATTTATTATTATTATTTTTATCAATCAAAGGGTTTAGTTATTTGACAATACAAAAGTTTAAACTTTTAATATTTATCCCAAATAGAAGTTTTTAAATTAGTAAGTACTAACTTGATGAAGTTTTTATTGATTCAAATACTTTTATACATATATATATATATATATAAAGAAATTTACTTAATCAAATTTTCTTCAAACAATCTATATCTATTTATAAAACACCAACCACTAGACGGAGAAGCTCTATCTCATCATTAGGAGTTCTCTCTTAATTGAATGATTAGTGTTTTGTTGCTCATACATTTCAATCTATAAAGCAATGTTTTGTGCTACTAATTGTATTTTCATTTTTAACGTTTGAGTTCAATTATTATATATTAAGTTTTTATAGCCAGTTGAACAAGAAGAATGGCATTGGAAAACAAGAAAAATATGAAAGAGCAATGAACGAAACTTGGAGCCTAAGTACGAAATACCGTGTAAACATGATGGCGGCTCCCTGTGCCTGTTCTCCAATTCTTCCAGCTTCAATAACTTGCACATACCACCAATAACTTATTAGTAAAAATGGAAGGAACTTTGCTTCTTTAAAAAAGATTTTGAATTAGAGTGTTATAAATGGAAAAGCATACGTTAAAAGAATTTTTTTTTATAAAATCTAACATAATTTTACTCTGAATTAATCAAAATTTAATATGACTTTTAGATACTTTAAAATTAATTAAATAAATAAATAACCTGCATACACCAAATATTTTTCTTGCTTTTATTACCATCACCTCATATTATACTAAATTTGGCAAGTTATTCTGATCAACGGCAATGGTTTTTCCCAATTGTTTGACCAGAATTGGTACCCTACCATCATTGCTGATCAGTCATATGTAATTGAGGTCAATGAAGCGTGTCCATGATATGTAAACCAAACAAATCCATTTGGCCAAAATATAACCAATCAGATTTGGGTTTAGCAGATATTTAACAATTGAAATTAAATAAATAAAAATGAATTATATCATGTGAAATTTTAGACTTTGGATTTTTCAAGCCTACTTGTCACTTTATTATTAATGTTGCAGAAATTAATTTAATTCATCTCTAGCATTTATCAATTTATAGTATATATAACCAGAAGTTATTAAATAAAATCACATCTTTCTCTCAATTATAACCTTTATATCAGTTTTAATGGTGAGAAACAATTAAAGGTTATTAAGAATAATAACATGTTTTTTGCATATAATAACAAATTTTAAAAATATAATAATCATAAAATTATATTTTAAATTAACAAAATTGCATTGTAGTCTTAGTCAACTATATTGATTCTTATAAAAAAATAAAAAAAAAAGGGAGAAGTAGGAACTTTGTTAACAATAAAACTTGGAAAGAAATTTGCTGAAATCACCAAGAGTGTCGATACCTCAATTTGGAAGTGACACCCCGGATGAAGAGTTTCCTCGGACACGGGCCGGCCTAGGAAAGAATTAAAAGATTTTAACGTATGGTGTCGACACCTAGTCCGTGTCGGAATTTTTTGGATCATTTTGCAATTTCTTCAGTGGTGCTTACTGGTTCTTCAACTTTTGCTTTATGGGCACTTTGATCCTTAAACTCTAAATTTGTTTATTTAGTTCTTGATTTAACATTTTTCTTTAGAATATAGTCCTTCAAATTTTAAATAATTAATACTTAAGTCTCAAAATCTATATTTTTATGCATTCTAGTTATTTTCTGCACAAAAAAATAAAAATTATATAAAATCTAAATAAAACCACATAAAACTATTTAAATAATTATAAAATGAAGGCTAAAATAATAATAGGTATCATAGGTAAATTCATCTCGTTAATAGAACTTGTAAAATTATTGACACTTATCAGAAGTTCAATATAAAGATTCCATGCCAAGAAAGATAAATGGAAAATGGTTTTTGTCCTTCCGCTACTATTTAATGTATCATCTCCTATACTCTCTAACATTAGAATAAAGTGAGTACAAAATAAAAGAAAAAGAAAACTTTACCCAAGTCTTTTGGTTTTGTTTTTATTTTTACCTTATATATATATATATATATATATATATGAGATTACACAATAT
>BPVZ01000208.1:337438-347481 GCA_020521535.1 Rubroshorea leprosula | reverse complement strand
TTGAGGTTCTGAGAAAAGAAAAGTTGTTTGCTAACCTTAAAAAGTATTCCTTTTGCACAAATCAGATTGTCTTTTTAGGGTATTTTGTTTCAGCTAATGGACAAATAAAAGTGGTTAGTAGGGCGTTGTCAACCTGATGGGAATCAAGACAATTATTGAATCTGAGTTTTTGAGAGACTTTTTCTCTTTGGGTTCGTTTCGTTCTCTTTGGGGTTCTCATAACAACCTTATTGCGATATTCAGAAGAACTTGAAGAATTGGGAAGAGTGTTTGCTGCAGGTTGAATTTGCTTATAACCAGAGCATCCATTTAGCAACTAACTGTTCACCATTTGAGGTTGCGTATGGTTTTAATCCACTCATTCCTTTGGATTTATTGCCATTACCTATTGATGAACAAGCTAGTTTGGATGAAAAAAAGAAAGCTGAAGTGGTTAAGCAACTACATGAGAGGGTGCGACAAAACATAGAGCGACGAACTGAGCAATATGCAAAACAAGCCAACAAAGGACACAAGAAAGTTGTCTTTGAACTTAGAGATTGGGTTTGGGTGCATATGCACAAGGAGCGACTCCCTGCACAAAGGCATTCTAAACTGCAACCAAGAGGCGATGGACCATTTCAAGTGATTGTGAGGATTAATGACAACGCATACAAGTTGGAGCTTCCTGGTGCGTATAATGTTAGTGCTACTTTTAATGTTTCTGATCTTTCTCCTTTTGATGTAGGTGATGATTTGAGGACAAATCCTTTTGAGGAGAGAGGGAATGATGGGAATCAAGACGACAGCATATCTACTACGTCATGTGATCCATTACACACCCAAGGAGGACCAGTCACGTGAGCTAGAGCTAAGAAGATGCGTGAAGCTTTAAATGGCCTTATTGAGCAGATCTGGGTTGAAAACAACATACAACAAGCAAATCGAAGCTTGGATGATTATCAAGGCATGGTAAAAATCATTCAGGTTCAAGAGAAGCTTAGTTGAGGTCATTTGTGCGCAATTACACAGTTTGTGTCAAAATCGCACAATTCTGCCGCAATTTGTAGCAAACTGATATTTCGTGTTATGTTAGGTTATTTTTAGTGATTTTCACATTTTTTGTATTATTTTTGGGCTGAACATATTATTTGAAGCCCAATTCGTGGTTATTAGGTTTAGGACTTAGGGTGTTAGTTTCCTATTCTGATTAGGATTTGTTTTCTCTATTTAAAAGGCTTGTAACCCTAATGGGGGAGAGGCTTGAATCTGATATTTTGAGAGACTTTTCTCTTTGGTTCGTTTCAGAACTTTACATAACTTATCAAGATTATTCTTGTGGCGTTCTAACCTGATTTATCATTCTCGTTCTTAATCGTTCGAGGGTGTGGCATCAACCAACTTGATACGTCTGGTTTTTGTTGCGTCATAGACAACGGGTCAAGGTTTTTAACTTTGGTTCTTGTTGCGACATAAGCAACAGGTCAAGGTATTATTATAAATCTGATTTAGCTTTCCTGGAGTTTAGAAATCTCTTGTCGTGCTATGAGTCTCATTGTTCTCTTTGTGGTTCTAATCAACCTCAAAGAGAACAATGAGACCCACAGCACGACAAGGGATTTATGAACTCCAGGAAAGCTAAATCAGGTTTACAATAGGACCTTGACCTGTTGTTTATGTCGCAACAAGAACCAAAGGTATAAATTTGGTTGATGCCACACCCTCGAACAATTAAGAACGAGAATGATAAGTCAGGCTAGAACGCCACAAGAATAATATTGATAAGTTCTGTAAAGTTCTGAAACGAACCAAAGCGAAAAGTCTCGCAAAACTCAGATTCAATCACTCCCCCCAATTAGGGTTACAAGCCCTTTAAATAGGGAAAAGTAATTCTAATCAGAATAGGAAACTAACACCCTAAGCCCTATAATCCTAATAACCACGAATTGGGCCTCAAATAAATGAAGGTTCAGCCCAAAATAATACAAAAACGTGAAAATCACTGAAAGTAACCTAAAGTAACATGAAAATTAATTTGTTACAAATTGCGACAGAATTGCGGGATGTTGACGCAAACTGTGTAGTTTATCATAAATGACCTCAATTAAGCTTCTCTTGAATCTGAATGATGTAACCATGCCTTGATAGTCATCCAAGCTTTGACTTACTTGTTGCATGTTGTTATCAACCCAGATCTGCTCAATAAGGCCATTTAAAGCTTCTCGCATCTTCCTAGCTCTAGCCCTCGTGACTGGACCTTCTGGAATGTGTAATGGATCTCTTGACATGGTACATGTGGGGTCATCTTAATTTCCATCATTCCCTCTCTCCTCAAAAGGATTTGTTCTCAAATCGTCACCTACATCAAAAGGAGAAAGATCAGAAACATTAAAAATAGCACTAACATTATACTCACCAGGAAGCTCCAACTTGTATGCATTGTCGTTTATCCTTGCAATCACTTGAAATGGTCCATCGCCTCTTGGTTGCAACTTAGAATGCCTTTGTGCAGGGAATCACTCATTCCGCATATGCACCCAAACCCAATCTCCAGGTTCAAACACAACTTTCTTGTGCCCTTTGTTGGCTTGATTTGCATATTGCTCACTTCGTCGTTCTATGTTTTGTTGCACCCTCTCATGTAGTTGTTTAACCACTTCAGCTTTCTTTTTCCCATCCAAACTAGCTTGTTCATCAATGGGTAATGGCAATAAATCCAAAGGGGTGAGTGGATTCAAACCATACACAACTTCAAATGGTGAACAGTTAGTTGCTGAATGGATGCTCTGATTATAAGCAAATTCAACATGCGGCAAACATTCTTCCCAATTCTTTAAGTTTTTTTGAATAATAGAACACAATAAGGCTAACAACGTCCTATTAACCACTTCTGTTTATCCATCAGTTTGTGGATGACAAGTAGTTGAAAACAATAGCTTAGTTCTCAACTTTCCCCACAAGGTCTTCCAAAAGTAACTCAAGAACTTAACATCACGATCAGAAACAATAGTCCTTGGAACACCACGTAAATGAACAACCTCCTTGAAGAACAGATCAGCAATATTGGTTGCGTCATCGGTTTTATGACATGGAATGAAGTGTGCCATCTTCAAGAACCTGTCAACAACAACAAAAATAGAATCACGGCCTCTTTTTGACCTTGTTAAGCCCAGAACAAAATCCATAGATATATCAACCCAAGGTTCAGTAGGTATGGGTAAGGGAGTATACAAACCATGTGGTAAAACTCTAGATTTTGCTTGTTTACATGTTATGCACCTTTCACACATCCTGCGAGATAATGCATCAGCCACAATGTTTTCTTTTCCTTGCTTGTACTTGATCACATAGGGAAATGTTCCAAGGAATTCCACCCACTTAGCATGTCGTCTATTCAACTTACCTTGTCCCTTGAGGTGCTTCAATGACTGATGATCAGTATGTATCACAAACTCCTTAGGCCAAAGATGATGCTGCCACGTTTCTAAGGCCCTTACCAATGTGTACATCTCTTTGTCATATGTAGGATAGTTAAGTGCTGCACCAGTCAATTTTTCATTGAAAAATGCAATAAGCCGCTGCTCTTGCATCAAAACAGCGTCAATGCCGATACCTGATGCATCACATTCAATTTCAAAAGTTTTAGTAAAATCAGGTAAAGCAAGTAATGATGTAGAAATTAAATTCTCCTTAATCAAATTGAAAGAATTCTCCTGTTCACTTTCCCACTTAAATCCAACACTTTTTTTCACGATTTCAGTCAATGGAGCTGCAATTGTGCTGAAGTCCTTGATGAATCTCCGGTAGAAACTTGCCAAACCATGAAAACTCTGCACCTTAGAAGTATTCTTAGGTGTTGGCCATTCTTTAATAGCCTTAATCTTTTCTTCGTATATTACAATTCCATCAGCTGAAACAACAAACCCTAAAAAGACAATCTGATTTGTGCAAAAGGCTTTTGAAGGTTAGCAAACAACTTTTATTTTCTCAAAGCCTCTAATACCATTTGCAGATGCTCAATATGATCAGTTAAACTCTTACTATATATCAGAATGTCATTAAAATAAACAACCACGAATTTGCCAATGAAAGCACACAAAACATGATTCATAATTACATGAATGTACTAAGTGCATTAGGATTTGGCCACAGATTTCTTTGCTATATAAGGAATTCCAACCACAGAATTGTGTTGCTTGTTTCTCTCTTTCTCTTTTTTTTTTTCTTTTGCGATCCTCTTCCCTTTTTTTTTATAATGGATTTTAATGGACTATTAGAAGATATGGATTATTGCATAATATATTAAACTATTTTTAAGGCTTATACACTTGTGGGAGTCGCACATAGGTGTATAGCATCTGTTTTTCTCTTGGTTTTAGGGCGTGACATAAAATTAGTGAAAAAAATATGGACATTTATTTTTTGGAAGGTGAGAAACAAAATTTGATAAAAGAAAAGAATTCTATACTTTTTGAAAAGGAAAAGGCAAAGAAAGAAGTTGACAGGTATGCTCAAACTGTCCAAAAATTAAAAAGGATCATCCAGAATGAAGAAAGGCAAAATGATCATTTACTGCATGATAAAAACAGGTTGGAGGATAAGCTTAATCAAGTCAAGGATCGAAATGCTGATTTAAATATTCAAATAAACTAGCGGCAAGATGAGATTGATCGACTTAAAGGCTTTGAAAATGAAGTGTAGAATTTGCTTAATGATAAATTACAATTGTTGCAACAACTTAAGGAAGCTCAAAATAATGAAAAAATAGATAACGGACAAATGGATAGTAATG
The DNA here is from genome assembly GCA_020521535.1 of Rubroshorea leprosula. Taxonomy (NCBI): domain Eukaryota; kingdom Viridiplantae; phylum Streptophyta; class Magnoliopsida; order Malvales; family Dipterocarpaceae; genus Rubroshorea; species Rubroshorea leprosula. The sequence goes on along the minus strand of BPVZ01000208.1, from coordinate 342,710 downwards.
CAAATGCAACAAGTTTATCAAAATGAGAAGACAAGAGGATTAGAAGTAGAGATAAAAGGATTAAACAGACAATTGAATGAGGCATTAGCTGCAATTGGTGAATTAAAGAGGGAATGGGGAAAGGGTGCTTTATTTGGTCAATGGAATCTATTATGAAGTGTTTGAGGCTGAGTGTACTATTCCACCAAATCAACATGATGTGGCTTCAAATTTTGTGGAAAGGCTTTCTAGGATGATAAGAGATTATTGTGAACATGAGCCTCAAATTTTAAATAAAGGAATGAAGTTTGAAATCAAATTTCATATTTTTCTTCAATTCAATCTCTTGAGAAAGAAGCAAGTTCTTCATTATAACAAAAGAAAAGATATGAAGGAGCCAACCTCTTCATTGTTTTTCTTTTCCGTTCAAAAGAAAAAAAATCTAAAAGGTCATGAAGGAGATAATCTCCTCATGCTTTTGGCTTGCATGGCAATTATTTGACTCTAATTTCTCCTTCCCTTTGCAAACAAATAGTTGAAGTTGCTCTTAACAATGAAGAATTCATGTGTAAAATAAATTATAATTAGTATGGTTGTTTGAGGATATGTTTCACTCATCAAATTTGTCTAATGGAAACTTTGGGAATTTATCTTTCAAAATGCCAATTACATATGACCATGATTTGTTAATAATGCTTATATTTCCTACATGTGTTAAAAGATTAGTAGTAAAAAGAATTATCTAAGAGTTCGTTTACCTGTTCTCACTAGAACTCTTATAAAGAAAATGGCCGACGAAGCTAATTTAGAGAAAGGAACTCTTGAAAATTGAGTTGAAAACATAGAAAACACTTTGAAGGAATTGATAGCTTCCTCTCAATCTCTTCAAGCAACCTTAGTCGTAATGGTGCCTTTGGCAACTAATTCTTTGTTTGAAGGAAATGTTCCTGTGGCAAATGTCCTTATTGCCACATTTACTTTAACTCTTGGAAAGGAGCCAATGTCATCTAGTCCTCCAAATTTGACTGTTATTGGAGCTTCTGGGATAAAACCACTTGTCCTTACTCTTCTAAATGCTAGTGTCGCTACAACTCAATATAATGAAAATGATCAAGTTGGGACTCAAATTGTTAAATCAATCATAAAGGATGATGATGGGAATCCAGACAACAACATATCTACTACGTCATGTGATCCGTTACACAGCCAAGGAGGTCCAGTCACGCGAGCTAGGGCTAAGAAGATGCGTGAAGCTTTAAATGGCCTTATTGAGCAGATCTGGGTTGAAAACAACATACAACAAGCAAATCGAAACTTGGATGATTATCAAGGCATGGTAAACATCATTCAGGTTCAAGAGAAGCTTAGTTGAGGTCATTTGCATGGAATTACACAGTTTGCGTCAAAATCGCACAATTCTGCCGCAACTTGTAGCAAACTGATATTTCGTGTTATTTTAGGTTATTTTTAGTGATTGTCACGTTTTTTTGTATTATTTTTGGGCTGAACATTTGCTTATTTGAAGCCCAATTCGTGGTTATTAGGTTTAGGCCTTAGGGTGTTAATTTCCTATTCTGATTAGGATTTGTTTTCTCTATTTAAAGGGCTTGTAACCCTAATGGGGAGACAATTATTGAATCTGAGATTTTGAGAGACTTTTCTCTTTGGTTCGTTTCAGAACTTTACAGAACTTATCAAGATTATTCTTGTGGCGTTCTAACCTGACTTATCATTCTCGTTCTTAATCGTTCGAGGGTGTGGCGTCAACCAACTTTATACCTCTGGTTCTTGTTGCGTCATAGACAACGGGTCAAGGTTTTTACCTTTGGTTCTTGTTGCAACATAAACAACGGGTCAAGGTCCTATTATAAACCTGATTTAGCTTTCCTGGAGTTTAGAAATCCCTTGTCGTGCTGTGGGTCTCATTGTTCTCTTTGGGGTTCTCATCAGATGAAGACAAGGCAACAAATGCAAATTGCAAAGGTGCAGTTGATAAAGGAAACACTAAAATCAATGCAAGGTGTTCGAACCAATAAACCGGTGGACATCTCATCTTTGTGCTTTTTCCCAAACATCCAATTGCCACATAAGTTTAAGTTGCCTAAATTGGATAAGTATAATGGCACTAGTTGTCCTTATGCTCACTTTTTTTTTTGAACAGTGTCGTGGGAAAATGGCACTTTACACCAATGATGAAAAGCTAATGATAACATTACTTTTAGGATAGTCTGATAGGACCTGCAGATGCTTGGTTCTCAACTTTAGACAAGAGTAAGGTTAAGAGTTGACATGATTTGACTCACAATTTTATAAAGCAATATGAATACAACACATTATTAGCTCTTAGTAGAGAAGATCTTTAAAAGATAGAAAAGAAATCACGTGAGAGCTTTAAGGAATTTGCTTAGAGATGACGTGGATTGGCTACTTGAGTTTAACCAGTACTGACTGATCATGAATTGAGTAATTTGTTCATTAAGTGAACCAAAGGGCCTGATTGTGAGAAAGTAATGACTTGTGTAAATTACACTTTTACTCAATTGGTTGGTGGGAGAACAAGTGAAGGATGGAATCAAGTTTGGGATCATTATTAATTATTAAGCAATGAAGAGTCTCCTTGAATAATACCAAAATGGTAGTTGAGGGGTTTCTAGTTCAAAGAAGGTTATCTAGAATTGAAAGAAGGAAAATGACTATAAGCTCAGTTTGTGAGACATTTGAGAGAAATAATTAGCCACATCCTTGAAGGTAGTTCAACAATCTTTTCCAAGCTCCAACTTATCAATTGTCAACTTTTACAAATCAACCAAGGCCAATTTATGCCTCTAAGACAAGTCATCCACAATAAGAAAAAATGAGACGGCATTTTGACAAACTCCCTATGTCATATGTTGAAGTGTTTTGACAATTGGTGGCAACTGGTCTTATTACTCCTATATCTATGGTGTAAGTAAACTCACCATTTCCAGCATGGTACAACCCACGGGTGTTATAACTTGATTTTTCATTTAGTTCATTTAGACTTTTCATATATATATATATATAATTAATCAAAAAAATACCAAAACAAAAAAAAAATACAAGAATGTGAAAACAAAAACAAAAAAGAAATTTAAAAAATATATATATATATACATATGAATTCTTCTTTCTTGCTTTTCTTTAATTGATATATCTTTATTTTATTTTGTTTCAAGTACTACATGCAAAAAGAAATTCAAGAAGAGATTGGAAAAGAAATTCAAAAAGGGGACTCAATTGAAGGAAGTCAAAGTTTGAGATCAAATTACAAAAATTATGCAAAAGCCTTTGAATCTTAGCCCATGTAGACCTCAAAACTATCTCAAGCGGCCCAAAATCCCTTAATCAAGGCCCAATCCAAGCTCAGCCCAAACTAGCAATAAAGCCCTAGCTTTCTTTCTTTTCCTTGGGAAGGAACGAATAAGAGAAAGGAGGCAAGCCACTGAAAAAAGGGGAGGAAAGAATAAAAAAAAAGAAAAAAAAAAGAAAAAAAAGAAGAAGAAGAAAAAAAAAAAGAGAACAAGCTCTCAATTCTTCTCCCATTTAGACCATTCTTTGATTACGATCACCATTCTCCACTCATCATCATCTTCCATCACCAATCTTATTCCTTCAGACCATTCTCTTCCACATTACACCCTCTAAGTAGCAGATCATCGTCTCCACCTCACGACAGCCACACATCATCTTCCACAGCTCCTGGGTGATGAGAACCCCAAAGAGAACAATGAGACCCACAGCACGACAAGGGATTTCTAAACTCCAAGAAAGCTAAATCAGGTTTATAATAGGACCTTGACCCATTGTTTATGTCGCAACAAGAACCAAAGGTAAAAACCTTGACCCGTTGTCTATGACGCAACAAGAACCAGAGGTATAAAGTTGGTTGACGCCACACCCTCGAGCGATTAAGAACGAGAATGATAAGTCAGGTTAGAATGCCACAAGAATAATCTTGATAAGTTCTATAAAGTTCTGAAACGAACCAAAGAGAAAAGTCTCTCAAAATCTCAGATTCAATAGCCTCTCGATTAGGGTTACAAGCCCCTTTAAATAGGGAAAAGTAATTCTAATCAGAATAGGAAACTAACATCATGGGTCTCTCCTTTCTTCTAGTAATTGTCAACTTCCTCAGTTCCTTATCATCTCAACTACTCAGATCCCCATTTCCAGGAAGGTTGCTTATTAGTCTGATTCTTTCTCCTTCTAGGTATACTCGGAACAAAGGGGTTTTGGGGAAAGGTAGTGATGGAGATGAATGGATTCTAGTCCTGTGCGTGGGATCCCTCCTTTCAAATCTAAATCTACTTTTCTCCAAAAGTTCTACCATGTTTGCTTTCTTTTATTTTTTTTTTCTTGAAAGTGTTTGATATTCTGCAGTTAAGTTTTATGAATTTTGTTGGAAAATGAATAATAATCAAGTATGTTTATTTTATTTTCTATTAAGTTTTCACTGAATCTTTTGGAAATTTGCGTTTTGATTGAAGTTTAGCGTAACTATTTCACTGGAGATACAATCTGCCAAAATAACCCTAAAATCCCAATTATTGAATTTAAACTTGATTTGTTTTTACCCATTTGGATAATTAGATTATGTTTGTGGGTAGGCTAACCCAACCTATTTAGTTTAGAGGTTACGGATTGGAATAGATTTTAAAAATGAATCATGACCCGCTTTGCAGGCTAACCCAACAAATCAAATAAAAAAAATAAAACACACAATATTAATAATAATAAAATCTTAATAATTGATTTTAAAAAGTGATAATTAGTTTAATTTATTTTAATTAAAATTAATTGATTACAGTTAATCAACCTTAATTAAAGTAGTTGGATTAACCTAATTATTTTAAAGAAAGGTTGATTAAGGTAATTAATTATTTTGATTAATTTTAATTAATTCATAATTAATTATTCAATTAGATCAATTATTTTGATTAACCAGTCTCAATCTTGTTTAATTTGCTTTAAATCAACTTTTGAAAGTCAAAGTTCCCTCTTATTTAATTTTAATTTCTAATAAAACTTTCTTTAATCAAGGAATTTAGTCCAGAAACTTTAAACCTTCAAATCCGTCCTCTGCATTTTGAATTTAATCAAATCAGTTCCTCTACTTTTAAGTTTGTCTCAATTGTAACTTAGGAAGGAATAAACAAAATTGCTATCTCCTTCTTTGAATAGAACTCAAAGAGAATTTCTAACTCCTTATTGGAGTAGGATTCCTTCTTCTTTAAGGATTTGGCCACAGATTTCTTCTCTATATAAGGAATTC
>BPVZ01000208.1:283377-310376 GCA_020521535.1 Rubroshorea leprosula | reverse complement strand
AGATCTGCTCAATAAGGCCATTTAAAGCTTCACGCATCTTCTTAGCCCTAGCTCGCGTGACTGGACCTCCTTGGCTGTGTAACGGATCACATGACGTAGTAGATATGTTGTTGTCTTGATTCCCATCACAGCCTTACTTCAACATTCACATAAGTGAAATTTGTCAAGGGTGCTTCTATAACTAACACACCCCACTCATTGAGTTACAAATTTCATTAATAGTATAAAACCCAACCCTTAATTCATTATGAGGTAGATGCATCCTCACCTTAGGGATGGGATCAAAAATTTTTTTCCATTAAATGTTAATGCATCATTCAACAGCTGCTTCTTTATGATTCGTTTTTCCCATTCGAAACCCAATTCTTAGAATTCAGGTTAAGTATCCTCATAGAAAGTTCTACATTATTGGGCTTGAATCTCATTTCCTTCAATGAGCACTAGACCTTGGACTATGTTCATAGTTTTTTCTTCAACTTTTCTCTTTACCAAAGACCTAGTTGGTGGGATAGTGGGTAATAAAGAGATTTAACTCATTCTTTTTCTCACTTTTTCACATCAACCCACCTGTCTACTAACTCATAAAATTCACATTCATATTTCTCAAATTCTCAATTCATGGTACCATAATTTTTTATATCAAATCGAGCTAGTGAACCACCATTTTCTTTCAATATACATTTAGAGACATGTAATTAAGAATTTTTAACTCAAACACCATTGTACCTTGTTGTACAATAGGAATGTCTATCATAGCATATCCCTTCTATTCAAGTAAAGCACCTTATTCTTTTTTCATTATACATCATTATACCATAATTGTATAATAGGAGTGCATATCACATTTGCATTGTTAAGCACCATTATAACTTATTGTATGATAAGAATGCCATACAAAATTTCAATTAGGCACCATTGGTCTCATCACCAATAACAATACATAAGGATATTATAATAATCCCCCACATTGAGAACATCTCAAATATGTGATTTTCAAATTTCTCAAATAATTGAGTTCATAAAGAAACTCGTTTTTGTCACAAGATTTTCAAAAGAGCATATTAGCTCATCCCCCATTTTATTGCTACAAATGGCTCCTTGGTCATGCAAGCTTAAAAAAATTTTACATTTCTAGAATATATCAACTCGAATTTCCTGTCCATTATTACCACAATAATTATATGGACCAAATTGGTTAGCTTTCTTCTTTAGTATTTTCACTTGGTTCTCAAAAATTTTCACAAACCCATTTTCCAAAGTTCTTGAATGAGTAACACAACATAGCTTTTGCTAAAGATTTGTTAGATCAACTAACAAAATATATGATCATGAACAATATTTTACACATAATGGCATGATCAATGCACCTATCATTTTACTAGTCATTGGAGTTAAATCACATTATTGGAAATGCATTAAAAACAAACCACTACATCATTTTAATGTGTTCATAATCATGCAATAACCAAGTGAAAGACTATATATAAATGCATTTAATTAATTTTTTTTTATAGTTAGAAATAAATTACAAAATAAATATTTTTTAGTTAAGGCTAACAATAACTATTCATCCAATAAAATGGCCATGTAAAACATTCAAGTAAATACCATAGTCATGTCAAAATTTGCTAGCAAAGAAAACAATTCCTTGGAGGACTGAAGTTAGTATGAATGGTATTATGGTACACCAATTTCACGTCTCTTTTTTATTCTTATTTTGTTGGCGTTCACATGCCATTAAAAATAAATAGCCTACCATTTAAGTATATGCCAATAATCATATTAAGATCCAAGACCTCATACTTATTTTGAGACACTGAAAACAATGAACTTACATTTTGCTTACACAAGTTGGCATAAGTGTGCCCTTGTTTTCTTATTCGTAGATATTAGATTCATCCCTAGTTCAATCCTAAATAGATTATTAGATGCAGATTGAATCGCCTTAAAATTGTTGTTCCTTTAACGCTCTTCTTCATCTCCATGTTATGTCATTGTTGTACTTCGATCAGAAAATAAAAAAAATAATAATTAGTGAACCTATTAGAAATAGCAATATGAAATTATTATCAAAATAGGTATGAAAAACTTACTTACTTTAAGTCAATTCACACTTTTATGGAGAGTAGATCAACTGGTGTAGTACATATTGCATTGCCCAAAAGATGCTACAGTTTTATAATTACACTATGAATCTACATTATTCATAGAGCCACCTAACTTAAACACCATTCTTTACCCAAAAATATTTAAAAGATAAAGTAAGGTAAAAAAAAATAGAAGAATGTGGAGGAATATCCATTGTCGAGCAAAAAGACATGTCCTATTTATAGAACTCATGGTCATGTTACTCCCATTTATAGGTTAATGATAGGAATAAATTGGGCAATTATTATAAAATAATGTGCCTTTAAATAAAGCAATTAACCTACAAAACTAGTTTGATCAAATTCTTAATAAGATAATAAATTTAATTTATAAAATATATTATTTTATTTTTTATTAAAATATTTAAGTTCCAACAACTTCTCTTTTTTTTTTACAAATATAGTTAGGAAGCACTAATTACAAAAAAAATCTTAAAATGACAATATATTTTACATTTAACCATAACCAAGTTTGTAATTATTTTTGATATTTTCAAATTTAAAATAATAAATAAATATTCAGGTGTAAATTTGATCAAATTCACAAATTAAGCCCCACATTTTAATATTTCAGGTAGTTTTTTATACAATTTTTATATATAATTTATATATATTATTAAATAAACAAATGCATATAATATCATAAATTTTAATAAAATGAAAATAATTAATTATTAAATAATATATAAAAATGCATAAATTTTTTTTATAAAAATGTTATCTCTCAATCACTTTCCTTTTTCCTTTTACCACCACGACAAATCATCTTTACTTCACATTTGAACAACCAATCATTATTTTACTTTTAAAGTTCCTCTACTATTTTCAGTTTTGTACAATACTTTACAATATATTATAATATAATATAATGTTAAATAAGTAAATAAATACAATTAATACATAATTATAAATGAAAAAGTAAATCCTAACATGTCACATAATATATCGTATAAAGTTACAAATTTATTGTACATTAAAATATAAAAATTGTATAAGTTAGTTGTGATTGAAAAAACTTTTCAATTGGAAGGAAATTAAATGGTTTTTAATAAATTGGTGCAGTTTTCACTTTAAAATTGTAAATTTTTATAGTTGTAATTGACAAACAATTATTTGCTAAAACTAATGTACTTTTATCATTTTTCTTCACTTTTTGTAAATAAATATATTTCTATATTTTTTCAAATAAAAATTTAGATGAAGACAATAAAAAAAATCAACAATATTTGATATTTTATAAAAAAAAATTTATGTAAAATTTAAGGATGTGTATGTGAACTTGTGAAGTCTAGAAATTACAAATTTCATGTTGATGGATTTTCTAAAAGGAAAACCCCATTCAATATTTAAAAAGAAATTGGTAATCAAGTAAGATTCTCCTCTCTTTATCTCAAAATAATTATACTCTTTATTTTTATTTTTTTTACAAATTAAGAATTTGAGGATAATTTATGCATTTACCTATATTAATGTTAAGGAAAAAAAATAAAAATAAAGAGAAATGTTAAGAGATAACAATTTAGGTTAAACTCAAAATAAAATATTTATCTTCCTTAAAAATAAAAATATAATAATTAATTTAAAATTAATTTTAAATAAAAAATAGTAACTATTTTGGAACAAATGGTATAAATTATATATATAAAGTAAATTTAGAGTTAAAATCTTGAATTGGAATATTTTAATCCTTATCATCTATAAGTAAAGCAAGGGTTTCTAAATTTAGAGTAAAAACGAACAATTCTACTCACAATCATGTGGTAGCATTAACGCATGAGTTTCCGTAGGCGAGTTGACACGGAGTGCGAGTTTAGGGGTCGAAGTTAAGGGCATCATGGCACGGAGCTACAGCCACGGGCACACAATAGGGGTGTGCAACGTCTAGGGGGCATGCCATGCAACGTCACAGAGTGTGAGCACGGACACGAGGGCAGGCACGAGCACAGGCACGAGCACGAGCACAGGCACGAGCACGAGCACAAGCACGGGCACAAGCATGAGCATGGACACAAGTAGCAGGACGCAGGTGTCGGTATCGTGACATGGGGTTGCAATGACACTTATGCATATGAGGGTGTAGGCGCAAGGTGGAACGCTCAAGAGGCAACAGGCCTTGTCAGTGGAGGCGTTGATGCTAGGGTCGTGGCATAAGGTTGCAGACAAGACACGTGGGAACGTGCGAGAGCAGTCGAGGGCGACATGCATGTGTGTGCAAGAGTGGCCTGGCTCGAGACATGGGTGCACACACAAGCAACATGGGTTGAGACGTTGGCACGCATGGGTGCAGTCGGGCTTGAGGCGTTGGCACGCACAAGAGCGGCAAAAAGCGTTAAGGAAGCGTGCCACGCCAGCAGCGGAGACGATATTGACACTCGATTTTACAAAGGGATTTAGGTGTCGATACCTCGGCAAAATCTGGAGTCGCCTAGAAAATTCTCAAAGCAGCAACGTGTGCTGGAATGGCTCCAGACAAGAGTTTGGAAGGGTCCATTGGGCCAAACTCGTGTAAATATCTTCCTAAAGCCTTGTACATAGTTCTAGAATGGGGTGTTCTAGAATAATGTAGGATTAAGCTAGGAGGGAGAGTGGAGAAAGTTTTAGAAATTGTACGTAAGAGAGAATTTTATGGAGTGTTCTAGAGACTCATCTGCGGAAGGGACTTGGGCCAGACCTCTTCTATAAATAGGGAGGCCAAATGAAGAAGAAGATAGGTTGGCTAGAGAGTGAGTTGTTAGGTGAGTAACTACATAAAAGGGCTGTGTACTCAAGCTCTTGTACCCTTCTTTGCGATCTTAATAAAATTCTCTTTTTCTCCCAACTTCCTACCCTTGAATTTTCGTGTTGCTAACCTCAAGCCCAATGGGAGGGCCACGTCAAGCGTTGGGGAAGGCTGACTTGGTTTGGGTTTAAGGGGTTATTTTTGAGTTAAGTGCCGCACAGGGTTTAGTTAGAGTCTCATCTTGTGACAGAGTGCCCTAGCACTGCTTATATGAAGTGAACATTCAAATATTCTTTCCATATTTACCATTATTATCTTTGTTTAACCTTAATAAACTTAAATTTTAATTTATAACATTTAAATTTAATTGTTTATTTTTTATTTTTAAAATGTAATTTAATGCAATTATTTTTATTTTTTTAAAAATAATTATAATATATATTAAATGAAAAAAATTATTTAAACAATAATTAATTAAAAATAAATATAAAATTTTATCAATTAATTATTATATTTTTATTTTATTAAAGAAAAACTAAACTTACTAAAGTTGTAAAAAAAAAAAAATCAAAAGTTTTTTTTTTTTTTTTAACAAAATTGAAAATCAAAAGTTTGAGTATATAACCAACAACCTGTTGATTTAAGTGAAAGAACTCGGTTCTCTTTCAATAAGGTTTCAAGTTTGAATTTTATAAATAAAGAAATAAATACTAAAAGAACTTCTCTTTTGTGGAATCTAATGTAATTTGATTTTGAATTAATTGAGGTTTAATGTGACTATTGGACATCCGAGTTAGTGCAAAAAAAAAAAAAGTTTGAATATACAAAGCACGTGAATTGGACATGGCAAACCAATCCTCTGGTCCATGGCCAAAAAGAAAAACTAATCCATTGGTTCCCACGTCATCATTCGGAACGGCAAAGGAATTGACCTTATAAGAATCCCTACCAACTGTTTGATTTGAGGGGAGAATATGGGAGGAAAAATAATTATAACTAATTAAATTATTTTGTTAATTTAATATCTTAATTCAATTGATGGAAATAAGATCAGTTTCCTTTCTTTCTCTATTTTTTCTTAAATCAAACAAACTATTTAGGGTTTAAAATTTTTTATGAAAAAAAAAAAAAAAACCTTTTTATTTGACTTAGGAATAATAATGGATCAATAATTGTTGAACTTTAATCAGCCAATTTTTTTTTTTTTAAGGAAAGTCATAGTTTTATATCAGTCACTTCTACATCTACATGTATCATCTCTTAACAAAGCTTGTTAAATAATGTACTGTCAGGCAATTTTTTTTTATAGAAACGGTACATACAATATATTAAAAAATTTCGTGTATGTTTTTAAATTTATCACTATAAATACATATCTTTTTTATAAATTAAATATATAACTTTATAATGATATTTAATAAGCAAAACAAAAATTAATACCTAAAAGAACAATTTTTAAAAATTAAAAACATGTTAAATATGGAAAATTTTATAAAACGTCTTTTTTTTTTTTTTTTGGGAAAACATAAGGATAATATGGTTTCCCCAAAAACCCTTCTTTTAGCTACCATGTGGCTTATGTGCTCAAATATACCACTTGCTTTATAGCAAAAGCATGAAAAAAGACTTTCTTGATAAGTCTCGTCTTTCAAGTGATCGTACTCTAAGTTGGATAGATGGAAAATGTCAATTTAATAAAGATATGCATCCTAAACCAAACAATTGGCAAGAATGAGGGATGCTTTCTTGCACAAATAGATTAAAAATAATGCCCTAGAAAATCAAGGACTTCTCACATCAAAGATTAATAAGTGTGTTGAAAGGAAGATAGACACAACAACTAAAATATAGACAACTAAAAGCAAACTGTTTCCTCAAAACCCTCAAGTGGCTTCGCATAGAGTAAATTTGGATAGAGGCGTGTCACTTATTTGAAAAGCAAGAAAAAAGAATTTTCTCAACAATTCTCTTTTCACACAGTCAACTTTTGTTAAGATGGCTAGAAGAATGTTGATTTAAGATTGAGTTCTACGCTTTTAGACGATTTGCAAGAAAGAGTGATGCCTTCTTGCAAAATGGATTACTAGTCTACCTTGGATAATCCCAAGGACTGTACCAATGTCATGAATTTAAAGTCAATAGATCCTCAATGTACTAAATGAAATGAAAATAAAAGTAGGCTTGGAAAAGATGAATGCATCTTAATTAAAATTATAATATTCAAAACCAGATTAACCTACGTCTATAAATAGATTTGCAAATTAAACTATCATAGAAATTTAAAATTTAAAAGTAATTAACCATAAAACATGTATGAACAAAGATTAAACTGACATGGTAAATAAAACAAGAAAAAAGCATGAATGCCATATAAGTAATCATTTTATAACAAATGCTGCTTACCATAAACTTAAAATAAACAATATTTAGAAAAAAATAGTACTTGTAGAAATTAAAATATTAGCTGTCAATTACATGAGATGCAATTATAGAAGCAAATACATGAATTGATTTAGCTATTTAAATATTGGAAACAACCTAAAATCTACAAAGTATTATACTGAAGATGAAATTTGTAGGCTAAAGCAAGTAGTCACAAACAAAATCTAAAAATGCTAAAATTGGTTCAAAGTTGTGTGTAGGGTTGGCCGTGTATTGAATAATATGAAACTTTTTTTTATTTCTTTTCTACAAACTATTCTCCCACCTTGCTGATTGTTACAGAACATGGATAGTTTCTCAGAGAAAATGAACACATCAGCAAGACCAAGTCAAGGCTGCATTAGATCTTGCCACCTATACCATTCTACTACTACCTCAACCCCTCGACTACACTTCCTCCTAAATTATAGGAGTTTTTGTTTCTTTTCAATTTAAATTGCAACTAATCAAATAATCATCATTGTTCCTCAAAATCAATCTTTACATAACAAGTGATATAAGTTTCAACCAATAAATTTGATGTGACCTCACCTTACCTATTAACATATGGTATCACTAAAAAATTATAATTTATGGTATAAAAGGAAATAAAAGGCATAACAACTAAAAAGCAAATATCCCTTCGTAAAATCTCTCTTAGTGACCTAATTCAAATAAAATTTAATTAAAGGAAGAGATATGCGTATTATCTTCTCACATGGGACCCCATGTCCAGTTTGAGTTGCAAACTACACCAAAATAAATTCCAAATCAGCTATAACTTAGTGATGTATCACAAACGAATCATAAAACCTCACTTGGTCACGTAGCGCTAGCCCATCATAGTAATTATAGTTGGACTATAACAAACTAATTCTAGATTAGCTATAAAACTTATTGACGTGGCAACTTCCTATTGGTTATTATTTATAATGTAAACAAATATTAAAAAGAAATAGTACGTCAACATATTCTATATTTATTTACATAAATTTATGTATTCATCCAAATCTAAATCCAACTAAATAATTATCTAACACATTTGGTAAAAAAATAATAATAATTTGAGATTTGAGTTATAATTTATCTATGTATATTGAAAAATAGAGATATTTTGTTAAAAAAAACATAGGTACATTGTATAAATGTGTCTTTTTAAGAGAAATAAATATGTTTTCACAATATCTCTTAGTTAGTGGTATTTTGTTTGTTTTATTTTAAAAAAAGTCAAGTAAAAAGGAAAAAAAGCCATACCAATAACATTTTAGCATACCTAACAAGAAGCGAAATAACGCCGTTGAAATTTGACCAAAATACCTGGTATTTTGATCAAAATGAAATTCAGACTTTAACCATTTCGAATTAAGTGTAAAATTGGTGTGCGGTTATATGAAACCAAATTGACAACCTCACTCTTAACACCAATAAGAGCTTGAATAACGTCAATAGCAGATAACAATTAATGACAAAATGTAAGGTTGTCATAATCATGAGTTTACCTAAAATCATTTTGACTAAGTGAAATCAAAATCAACAAAATCATGAGTTTATTAAATTTAACATAAAAATATATAATAAATTATATTTAACAAAAATTAAACAACATTTAACCAGATTTGTAGTTAGAATTAACAAGTTGAAATTCAAATATCCAATAACATAAACAAAGAAGTCAATTTTAATATCAATCACTAGACAAACTACAAATAAGATAAAATAACATAGAAAGTCATTGTTTAAACTTATCAAAATAAACTAAAATAAATCCCAAATACTATCATCAAGATCAATGTATTTGAAATCTCTCAAATTCTCACCTGTGCCTTTAATTAAGAATCTCAAATTGGTTTAGGCCATCTTACTCAAATTTAACAAAGTCCAAGATGAAATAGCCCAATAATTACAAGTGGCTCAATCATTAAAAAAAGAGATAAATTCATAAATTTATTCAATTTTATATGATTTTACAGTCTCACCCCGATTTCACTATGAGTTCATAGAATTACCTTTTAAGAATGATTTTAAACGAATACTTAACCTAGAGTCGTAAAATCTTACAATCTTACAATCAAAAACGTGATTTTGACAACACTGGCAACACTGACGGAGAAGGCAAAAAATAACATCACAGATAGCAAAGCAGTAACTATTGACAAAATAGCTACCGTAAACAAAAATAAATATAAATATAATAAATAGAAATAATACACCTATTAAGAGAAACGATATGTGGGAGCAAAGATTAAGTATTAAATTTAACTAGCAAATTACAGGATTACAACTCTAATCTAAAAAAAATATAATTATCAACTATTGAAACTTTTGCTCATCAGCACTTCTTTTTTTTTTGTTTGCCAAAAAATTATTAAAATATAAGGGGTTCAATACAAGGCCGAAACAGCACAAAAAAAAAAAAAAATTGAAAAACATGAATACCATACTAGACAGCAAAAACTTACAAAAACAGACCCAAAGACGGGCAACTTGATCAAAACATAAACACTTCTAGATGCATAATCTAAAGGTTAAATCCTTATTTTGGTCCCTGAACTATTGTACGGACCTCCGATTTGGTCCCTGAACTAAAGAAATCCCTGATTTGGTCCTTAAACTATTGTACGAACCCGATTTGGTCCCATTGTTTATAATTTGACCTAATTTGGTCCTTAAACTATTGTACGGACCCCCAATTTGGTCCTTACTGTTTACAATTTCGCCCCAATTTGGTCCTTGAGTTATTATTTAACAGAAGGACCAAGTTGGGGTTAAATTGGTAAACAGTAGAGACCAAATTGAGCATCCGTACAATAGTTTAGGGACTAACTCGGGAGTCCGTACAATAGTTTAGGGACCAACTCAGGGTCCGTACAATAATTTAAGGATCAAATTAGGGATTTCTTTAGTTCAGGGACCAAATCAGAGGTCCGTACAATAGTTCAGGGACCAAAAAGAAGGTTTAACTTAATCTAAAGCCATGAGGGAAAATAAGAGGAGACATCTGCTCTTTATTTTTCAATTATCAACAATGGAAGCTTTTACTCACCTGCTCATTATGCCCTTTTTTTTCAATTCTATGACTCAACATCTCATGTTCATTATACGTTACCAAGCTAACATAAAAATAAATAAATAAACAAATAATATTTATAATATGTATATAGTACATATAGTTTTGACTACCTTGATTCAGATGCATTGAACTTTTTATATTTATCAAAGTTTCATCTACTGCAATAACAATCAAATTATCCCCATTCTCTCGCATTTCCTCATGTTCAAAATGAGTTAAAAAGCTTATTTATATATAAATTTTATGTACCACTTTTATAAAATTATTTTTTTATTTACAAATGTTATAATAAATTTTAATTAATAAAAAAAATTATTAAAATTTTATATAAATATAATGTATAAAATTTGTGTATAAATATTAACGACTCAAGGTAACATGAAAACCAAGATGTGTGTTGATAGCTTCAGAAACGGAAATTATGACTCAAGAAGGGGAACATAAAGATCTAAGAAGAATAAAAGACATGGATTAAGTACCTGATCAAGCCGTCAGAGGATGTGGAGTTGAAATTCTAGTCACTGACGTTGGGGGTGGTACTGGTCTTGGAGAAAGATAAGGAAGACAGATTAACTTCGGGTTTCTCTTCCTTTCTTCTTATTTTTTCTTAATAAAATAAAAAGAAAAAGACAAATTTACCCTTAAAAACGAATTTAATTGACTGAATTAAGAAAATTTTAATCTTCTAAAAGAATTTATACATGTAAAGCAAATCCGCCACACTTTGATGTTCCATATTGGTAGGGCCCTCGACGACCATCCGTTGGCTGCCCTAGCACCCACTTTTAATTATATCCATTGAATTGATGTCCTTAAATTTAAAAACTTTGATTTGAAATGAAAACATAGAAAATAGAGGGCAAAGAAAAAAAAAGCACCCTTTTCTGCCTTCAGACAGTAGAGAAACAGGCAAGTTTAGCTCGAGCTACATCAGAATCTTCCCAATTACAATGCATCCTAGCTATTAATCTTCCCAAACCCTAAGTGAGGATTGACCATAAGTCCCGATTGCAAAGCAAATCCTGGCTATCAATCTTCCCAAATCCTAAATGAGCATTGACAATAAGTCGATAACCCTATGATATCTTTGAGACACATAGTAAGTAGATAAACTTTTGATATTTTTGAAACAGATGATGTAATACTAAGCGAACACAATACATAATATGCACAGGTCATCGGACAAATATAAGTAAAGGGTATGTATATCCATCCAATTTTTGAATGTAAGAAACCTGAGTTCACCAAAAAAGGGAAATAAATCCTTTGCAAATATTCATATAATTTAGCTACACTGCAGGCTCTTGACGTGAGGTAAACAAATCTAGTCAGTCTTACAATCATTAAGTACCTACTAGGGATCACAGCACCAAGTTTAGCATGCAGATTGCAGGGTAGTAAGCTATTTATTTGTTAAACATCATTACGGAGAAGCAGGGATGTCCTAGATTACTTCACTTGTACCCTTACCATCACTAGGAAGTTGTATGCAAAGATCATCCATGTTGGCAGAGCCTCGAATGCTCAATCCATGCTCATTGGCCAAATGCAATAGGCATATGAAACACAAATGAGGAGAAATTTCGTTAATGGTTACAGCAGCTCCACAATCAATAGGAAAGCTGGCCAGGAGGCGCTTGAAAGATAAGGTTGCTTCTACACCCTTCCAAAAGTAAATATTGTATTAAACTTTCAACTTAACCAAGAGGCAATAAAAAATATTTTGAATTGATGCTAGGTGTGCCAAAGTTAAATAGTTTCAATGTGGTTGATAAAAGCCTTGAAAATCTCATAACATGTGAAAATATCTTTTCCTTTATCATTCCCCTGCTGACTTTTGGTATTGAAAATTTATTTAAAATGCTAACAATATGTAATGCTTTGCAGCTTAATTCAGACCTGTAATTCATTTCATCTGATATATACCATTCTTTCCTCTCCATTTATTTTCAGAAAATGTTACTCAGTGCTTTAGTTGAAAGACGCACTTGTGTTTTTATGCAATAAAAGGCCATGATGCACTTTAGTGTCTCCATTGGGTTCCCGCCTAACTCACTGCCCTAATCACACTGGCCATTCAACTAGACAATCATGATATCATTACCTTCCACCTAACATAGGAAATCACCTACCTCATTTGACATTTGTGGAGATTGTTGCATGTGGTCCCAAAGAGTTGCTTTCAGGGCTTGGACATCAACTTGTTTAGAGGTTTTGTCATACTGAACCTCAATTCTAGATACCTGAAAATTGAGGAAACAAATAATAAGAAAAAACATTGTCTGAGCTTTTCAATTAGGAAATCAATCAGCCCTCCTAACTCTTAGGTATTTTCTAGTGGGAATCACTATGTTGAGAGTTGAGACATCAATAGAGTCAGTTAATTACCAACCTTCCGAGGCTGACAAACTATGGTATTCCCGTCTTCAACATCACTATGATCATTTCCATCGTTAAATTGGCCACTCAATATACATCCATCATCAACCCACGAAGGAAATGGTTCATACCCATCAGATTGATGCCGTGATTCACCTGAAAATTGAGAACTTGATCAAAACTTTTGTAATCTCTTATATAAGTAATCATATATTTCATCAGCAAAAAATGTTAAAAGAAACTATGCCGACGCACCAGACAATAAAAAAAGATAAAAAAAAAGTAATCAATCTATGATTAAGATGAAAAGTTCAGAAATGTTCGTAACAACTTCCCAAAATGCATTGGTTGAACAAGGATTAAATGATTGCTGCGATCAGAAACTGTAACCAGATTAAATAAGATTAAATATATGCAACTGTTTCAGTAAAATAAAGTCAGTATGTTGCAACATGATAGCCAAACAATAAGCATAAGCAGAACCTGCCAACAATTTATTGGAAGTTCCAACATTGTTACACAACAAAGTATCAAAACCAAATGTATGGCAAAAATTCCAAAAACATTACTAACTGAAGAACCAGAAAACAAGCTTATGATTTGAAAATGATAAATTATACAGACCAAAGGTTCATATTTGACATGAAAAAACATTTCAGACTACTAAACCATGTGTCAGAACTTTGAGGGAGAAGAAAGAGAAGAATGAAACCTTCCATTGTTTGGTTGGAGAGCGGAAGGGAGAGGGAGACATAAGATAACCTGAAATTTACTACTACATCAGAGAAATCTCCCCAAATTTAGAGGAACTGGAAAAACAACCTTGGATGATTACTTTTTTAAAAAATTATCACGAACAAGACAAAAAAACTCCACACCTTGCGTACTCCTCTTTTGTTTCCCTATTAGAATGTAGAATTACAAAACAAAAAAACTGGATGGCTTGCAATTGTGTGATGAGGAACAAGAAGAAGCTATTAAATAGTTATTTAGATTATTTAGGATTCTTATGTAATTATTATATTATGGAACCCATGTTTTACGAGTTGGACTGTACATTAAAAGTGCAGTTCATTAGATGAATTTATTAAAATACCCTTAAGGAAATAACATAAGAAATAGTTTTATTAAAGGTATTTTAGTAAATTCATGTAAAACACTTGATTGAATTATTATTATTCAAGTGTTATTTTAGATTATTATTAGTCTTCTAGTTTATTGGTCCCCAATCTCCAACATTAAGAAATATTCCTAATTAGGATGGGAATTCTATTTCTTACTAATTTAGAAATCTTAGGATTGTAAATATGCTCGTAAATTCTTTCATTATTCAATCAAGTAATCGAATATTAGGAAATTTGCAGCAAGAGTTTTCTCTTGAGATTGTGTGATTCAATCTTGGTTGTGTGATGTGACCAACATTAAGTGTGATGCTTAAGGTTCTTATCCCTTTTAGGTATGATGTCCAAAGAAACCTAGGTGTGATTCCTAGGATTTCCTACCTTTCTTGTTTGTTATTCTGTTTGTTTTCTGCTTTTCACACCTTAAACAGCTTCTTTAAACCCTACATCATTGTTCACGCACTTTGTTCACACCTAAACAACCCTTAAATCCCAAAGCCCACCGTATCTCCTAACCTGTCCCACATCAATTGGTAAGAGAAAAAGATCCTATGCCTTTGTTGCTGATTCTTTGTCTTTCTGTTTACCATTGATCCAACCCTCAAAAAAAATAAAAATAAAAATCCTTCAGATTGTTGAATTTTTTTTCTTCCATTATGGTGACAAACACTGAGTTGAATTCATTACTGAAAGAGATTGGAAAGAAATCAAATCTGCATTTAACCAGTGGGTTTAAAAATTGATCGGCAAGGAAATTCATAAGAAGAACTTGTTGAAGAAGTGGATGGCAACAACATAAAAGAAGATTTAGTGTCAATATAGGATAGCAAAGAAGTTGAAGTGAAGCTGCATGATGCTGTAGAAATTCAAGATGCACTAGAAACAAAAGTGGAAACCCAAGCATGTCTTGAAAAGAGCTTTAATAAGGCTGAATTTTCTTCTACTTTTCAAGATGTTCAAAGGTGTTAATGCTGTCTTTTCAACAGTGTTTGACACTAAACAAACCTCTGCATTATCAAGTTTGCTAGGATTGAAGGGGGAATCCAAGCTAAGTGAAGTTTTGCTGTCACCAAAGCATCTTGCAACCTTGAGATTTTTTGCTACTTCAGCACTTCAAAACTTGAGGTTGAGTATTCTCCAACAAGGGAAGAATTATAAGGAACAAGAAGAAGCTATTAAATATTTATTTAGATTATTTAGGATTCTTATGTAATTGTTATTATTCAAGTGTTATTTTAGATTATTATTAGTTTCCTAGTTTTATTAGGATTAGATCATTTATTCAAGTAGGTATCTATTAGTATTTTTGATTGAGCCTAAGTTCTAGTCTAATTAGAATAGGAATTCTATTTTTTGTTAATTTAGGAATCATAGGGTTATGAATATGCTTGTACATTCTTTCTTTATTCAATCAAGTAACCAAATATTCAGAAACTTGTAGCAAGAGTTTCTATGGAGATTGTGATGCAATCTTGGTTGGGTGATGTGACCAACCTTAGTGTGATGCTTAAGGGTTCTTATCCTTTGTAAGTGTGATGCGTAAAAAAACCTAAGTGTGATACGTAGGATTTCCTATCCTTCTCATTAGTTATTCTGTTTGTTTTCAACTTTTTCACATCTTAAACAGCTGCTTTAAACCCTACTTTACTGTTCACGCACTCTGTTCACACCTAAACAACCTCTAAATCTCAAAGCCCACCATACCCCCCAACGTGTCCCTTCTCAATGTGTCTGACAACTTTGTGAAAGAAGAACAGCAGTCCTGGAAAATCTACATGCTTGTCCAAGCAATAAAAGGAATAGAAAGACCAATGAGGGGTTGGATCAAGTGGTAAGCGGCTTGTTCCAGCTTAAACAAGATCTCGAGTTTGAGCCCTTGTGTACGCAGCAGCCCTCGCTGGGAGACTCACCCACCATTTCTAGGTGCGTGATGCGGGTCGGGTCCGGATTAGTCGGGGCGAAGCCCCGGATACCGGGCGGGAAACCAAAAAAAAAAAAAGGAATAGAAAGACTAAAACATTACTGCTTACTAGAAATCCAATAGAATATAGTACTCAAGAAATACTACTCAAGAAATACTACTTAGAAAGTCAGAATTACCAGGTGATTTTCTTTTTCCTCCACCAGTGCACTGCAACCAAAAGAAGAGCATTATTAAGAGGCAGCAAAAGAAAAAGAAATACCATGTTAAAAGCAAGCCAAATCTTAGTAGCAAAAAGGGGAGCACATTTACCATCACATTAGGTAGAAGAAATAATTTGATAAGATCCTCTGGTTGAAAGTGACAATCTTCAGGAAGCTTTGTGATAAAATGTGCTCTCTTTGCAGGTAGAATTAATGACTTTGGATTTTTGGGGGGGGCAAAGATGTCTGGGAATTCTTTGTCCAAGGCTTTTGTGAAATCAATATCAGAATCTGCTTCTTTTTTATTTCTGATTTTCCTACCTGTTAAGATGACTCCATTTTCTTTAGCAGTATCATCCCTGGAACCTACAAAAAGTATCTCATTTGAAAAGCATACTAAAAAACCAGAAAAAGGAAGAAGTTAATTGACAAACACCAGCTGTACTGCTCTCATAACACATACCTTTAGCCTTCTGATATTTCCAATGATCAGGACCAGCCCAAACATTTTGAATAGAAGAAAATCCCAAACTTAAAAACAAATACCCATCAACACTTTCAAATCTGTCATCTATATCACCAATTTGGGTAGAAAACTGTTCAGCTGGCTGCAAAAGCCAAAATATGAACAATAAGCCCAAAAAAAAAAAAAAAAAGAATGATCAAGAACTTCTTGAAAAATAAAGAGCCAAGAAAATAACAAAGGAAAAAGTAAACTCATGATTCATATGTAGATCAAACTCCACTTTCAGAGATAGTTCTGTGGAGGCATGAACCTCAGTAAAGCTTGTAAAAGTTGGATCTGCCACATTGAAGTCCTCATCAATAACACTCGGTTGGTCATCATGATCAAAAGCATAAGTTTCACAATAATCAAATGTATCATTGCTGTTATCAAATTCATTGTTTGCAGTATCAACTTCAGCTGTTGATTTCTGGCCATATGAGAAGGTATCTGGTGGCCTTCTATTATCTTCATCAAACTGACTGATTATATTCCCTAGAGTTGGTGAGATCCCATCCTTCGCTTGCATGTTTAATACCATCTTCTCAACATATTCTATGGACAGAAAAGAGAATAACAGCACTCAAAACCAAAATTTCTGGTTAAACTTGTTAGTTGTCACAGACCAGCAGGGACCAAGCAACTACTGTACTAGTAAAGAGAACAAACCTCTGGCAAAAGATAGATCAATCACTTCTGATTTATCATGTTGATTTGGACTCAGCATTTCCTTTCCTGGTACCTCAAAAGAATCAAAGAGCACCCGGCATCCACCATAAACACCAAGATTATTTAACAAGAGACCCTTGGCCCCACCTTCATCAAACTGTGCAGATGTCTGATGATAGAGTGGATCTACAGCAAACGCAACTGAAGACAAAAGAAATGGCATAATATTCCCAAAAAACAAAATAAAATAAATACTTATCATCAAGATCATTAGGATGTGCATAATTACCATCAAATTTCTTTATGTTAAGAGCCTCAAAGGATAACTCCAGAGTTAATAAAGGAGAGATCTGCATATAAAACACATCTATTAATTTATAACTTCATTAAGCAGAAAGTACTGTACGTACAGAAACTACAAACCTTTTTCTCTGTCTCTTTCTTTGAAGGACCTTCATCTTGTTCACTGTGAACAATGGCATCCTCCATCATGGTATCTGACATTAACACAACGTTAGAAATCTAGAAAACACTTGTGGAAAGAAAAATTCTAAGCTGGTTAGTTGTTTAAGAAAATTCTGATTACATTTAACTCTTAATATTCTTAGTTATTGTGTATAAATAGCCTATGATGCTGCCCCTAAAATAATCCAGTTAGTTTATATTATTTTGATTTTGAAACATAGTCAGTATATGAACATCTTCAGTATATGTAGATTCATGCATTAGAACACCATGGCAAACAATGTTGATCTGCAAAACTTAATAAAAAAGGTTTCAGGTGCATGTCTGTCATGGGTGTGTCTACGTATACAAATTGTATGAAAAATTTAGCTCTTTAAAATTCAGGAGGTTTTTGCACAATGTCTTGAAAGCATGACTTTTCTACAACCCCACACATGCAATTGAGGTTTCCCTATAATGAAAAATGGATTCCCTACAATGTGCTCATAACTATGATTTTCAGTGAATCCTCAGAGTCCTCAATTCGATAATAATGTAAAACAAAAAAGTTAAAACAAAAGCAAGGAACTTGTCAGTGGTGGCTAAGATTATGTAGAACAAATGGTCTAGACAGATGGACTTACAAAAAGAAGAAGAAAAAGAGAAGGAGACAGGAAATTACAAAAGAAGCATGAATGGGCAGTGTTGTCCAAGAAACCTTACCTTCATTTTCTTGACCAGCTCTGCTGATGCCCCCAAGGACCTTGTATGCCTCTGAATGCACTGAATCCACTCTTAATGAGTAAATTTTAACACCTGCTTCCAAAGTACAACTTGCCTGTACCAATGAAAAATGTCACTGCAAGGTCCATTCATAAAACTTGTAGAAACTGGTCTTAGGCCATCAATATCAAAAATTTATTGAAATCATTATCTAAAGTTTTTAGAACTGATTTTTTAATTATCATTCACAGCTTCAGCTCTATGACATGCACCAGTTAATTTTAGACATGTTAACAAGTAAAAAATGTAAATTTCAGTCAAAAGAAATTGTGTATGAGATGTACTCATCAAAACAACACTATTCAAGTACTTCTGACCATCAATTTGCCATTGAAATGATGGAGCCAAAATTGCCCCAAATTTTACAAAAGGAAGTGACAGATTTTCTAAAAGCTGCAAAATGTGCCTCATCATCACACTGCACAATATCAAGTATCAAGCAACAACAAATTGAACTCATTGACAAAAGTCCAAATTATAATTCTGAATTATACACCAAAACAACATGTAAATACTAAAACAAGAAAGAAAATCCTGTTTTACAGGCTGGACTGATCGGGACTATAAAATAGAAACCGTCTGATGTGGGGAGCACCCCCAATATCAAGGGACCCGAAATTATAATTCTGAATTATACACCGCTGAAATCCTTCACGTACTTTAGTTGAAATTCAAAATTCAAACTGTGAGTCCGATCCCATCAGTTTATTTTCTGGGAGGAATCAATTAATAAGAAGTCAATCTTCTATGATTTTACTGCTAAGAAAAGGTTTCACATACCTTTTGAAAATTCGTCTCTGTATCATTTTCTTCCTCGACCTTTATAATATCACATAGATGATCTATCAAACTCAACTCCCATGTATTCTTTTGATTAATTTTCTGCAAAGATAACAAAAATCCAACCATAAGATCAAAATAAATTAATCAAATACATAAAATAGCATTAAAAAATTTTCAATTTAACCATAGAACATGAATTTATTCAAGAAATTATCTAAATAAAAAAGTCAAGAATTTAACAAAAACTTATTATAGCGCAACACCTTTCCTCCCAATTGAAAACCTTTTCCACTTTGTAAGCGTGAAGAGTCAAATGCACACACTGTAAACCCAGAGCACCTAACCTTTTCAATTTGTAGAGCAAATTCCCACTAGGAATAAAGGAGAAATCTATAAACGCACGTAAGTATGCTTCTACTGAGAGAGATTGCAATTACATACATTTTCACTAGCCAATTTGATGCAATTGCGGAACAGCTCGAGAATTTGCTCTTTGCCGAGAATTGGATCCAGATCACAAGGAGGAGGAGCATGTGGCGCGACAGATTTGCGGCGGATGGCTGCAGCGCGAGCGGCGCGTGCCTGGGCCCGCTCGAGATTGTCGTCATTTGAGCCTAAGAAAAAAGGGCTAGTTGGAGACTGTATGCGGGAGGCCATGGGTATTCTCGGCCTAGGGTTAGGGCTCAGGGCTTCCGCCATTGCTGCGGATCAAGGGGTTTTCCTCGACCTCCTGGTTCAAGCAAATGAGATCTCAGGGCGTTTGGTCCCAAGGGGTTTTTACTTTTGCTTTTTTATTCTTCTGTTTCCCTCCAATTTATTGTTTGAATGCGGAGCGGTCAGGAGAAAGGCAACGTTGCGTCGGAGCTGTATGAGGAGTGTAAGCTGAAGACATATGTTTTGATCCTCGCCGTTGGTTTGTTCTCCCTTCCCTGGTGTGCAATTCTGAATTTCTCACTGGAAAATAAAGGAATTATTCGTAATATAAAGTCCCTCAGCGTATTAATAGATCCTCTATAAAAATTTAATAACTCACATAAATGATAATTAATATTTTTTTCTTTATAAAGTTTTGTATTTTTATTTGATAAAAAAATTAATTATTATTTATATAATATGTTAAATTTTTATCTAAAAATAGTATTTAAAAAATCGAAAAGTAAAATTAGATCTATTAAAAATAAATGAAAGGATTAGTAATTTTTTTATTATTTACAAATAAAAAATAATTTATGAATTTGTTTGGTTTAATTGTTATGAATATAAAATATTTATTATTTTACAATTTAAAATTAATTATAAAAAGAAAAATACTATTTTCTTACAATCATGTGGTCTAGGATTAAAGTTGTTTATATTTTAGCTACTATTAGTCATATGTTTGGGTGGTGGAGCTATTTATATTTTTATCTATAAGTCTAGAGTTTAATCTCTAGTATCTACCTAAAAAAGCTAATCTTTTAATGTTTCTAAACACCATAATTAGCTTTTTAAGAAAAAATACTATATGCCTGTTTGTTTTAATATTTCATAAATAATTGTCAATTATTGATTTTAATCCAATAAATTAGATACTTAAAATTATTAACAATAATAATTATCAACTGTCAAAAATCAACTATCAATTATCAAATTCATCTAAATAGCTAATCCAAACATCCCTTATATCATCTTATCTTATAAAAATCATTTAAACCAAACACACCCTATATTTTATATCTTATAAAAATCGTTAAAATTTTCCATAAATCTCATTTAAATCTTACTACATAATAAAAGCGTTAGGATTTATTTACATATAAATCTTATAAACCACACATATACAAAATCTTGATCATTGATTTCTCTACTTTCAATGGTTAAGATTTATTCACTTTTTATCATATTTATTAAAAATAATTATATTTTTTTATTTAAAAAAGTTATGATAGATCCTAATTGTTAAAAATAGAGAGATGAATGATTAAAATTTTATATAAATATTGTGTGTAAAACTTGTATATAAGTGGATCCATACTCATAATAAAAATTGTTGAAATCTTCAATAAATCTCTAATATATACCAATGAACCTTTTAAAATCTTCAATAAATCGTCTAAAATCCTAAATAAATACCCAATCAATCTCTTTTAAAAAACACTTTAAAGGAGGCTGAGGCATGATTAAAATACCAATATCATTTAAAAAATATTAATAATTTTTTAATTCTTATTATAATCCTTTTAATAATATTTAAAATTTTATATACTCTCTTATCACAATTTTAAATTAATATATACTCATGTTTCCTCTAATATCCTCTCTTCCCAACTGCTCATAGCAAAAGTGCTTAAGCATGTTACTTACTTTATTCACAATAAGCAAAAAGAATTTATAATTGCACTCACTACTTCCAAGCATAGAAACTCATTCAAAAAGCTAAAAAGAATGTCTTTTGATTAAAAGAATACGTCAGTAATACCATTATCTAACTATCATAGTAGAAACAGGGTGGATTCCTACATGAAGGTTCAAAAAATAATTGACTTAGAAGAATAGTAGGGACTTTCCACATCTAGGGCTACAATGAAGAACAAATTATATATAAAATGTATATGAGAACAAAATGTTGTCATGTGTGGAGACAAGGTTAGTGTAATAAAATGCCCCATTTTATGTCCTAGACACAAGAATCCTAACCTCATAAGTGGGATTCTAAGGAAATGTGTATTATAGCTAGTCTCTTTAAGATCATTTCATGAATTCTTAGAAGGCATTAGGTCTTCTCAACCATTTATCCACATAGAATCAATGGGAGATATTTCCACATTCTAATACACACAACAATATGACATCATAGAGTATTGTATTAACATGTGAAAATAACCTCATAAGAATTTACCTTACTCCTCATGTGATACCCCAAAAATTTCTAGGATAAATAAGTGAGTTAAGGACTTGATTGTGAGGAAATGCTGTTTTGGAACTTAATAGAAAAATTTTTTAATTTTAAGGGGCTTAAAAGTGAAAGATATTAAGATAAGGATTGGGTGATTTTTTTTCTTCCTTCTTTCTCTCTTCAGCCGCGTGTTTCTCTTCTTCTTCTTCTCCCCTACACCGAACAAGAGCCCCAGCCACCACCGACGCCCCCCCACTTGAGAGAAACCGGTAAGAGCTTGAAGTTTTCCCCTTCCTTTCCTTGTTCTAGGACTGGAATTGAACCCAGAATTATTCCCCCCTCTGCAGAATCCCAGATCTGCTCTGCTCTGCTACTTCCGGCTGCTGCTCTGCTGTGTGAGGGTGCGAATTGCTCGAGTTTTTGTGGTAAGATTCAGCCAAGATATCATCTCTTTAACCTTGATTTAGGCTGGGTTTACTTTAATTGCTTTTATTTCCTTCCAATTTCTGGTAGCCGCGAGTCCCCTACAGATTGTCGCCGGCCTTCCCCCAAACTGCAGCTCCGGTTTTGCTTGCAGAATTCTGGTATGTTGACAGCCCCTCCAAGCCCCGAATTTGTCCATTTATTTGTTGCCTCGTGTGTCCGAAAATCTGTTGGAAATAGGGGAGAAATTTGATAGTAATTAGACCATGATTTAGCTTAATTCATGTAGAAATTGGCTTATTTTGGCTGCTGTGATTTTTGGAGAAAATCCCGTGAAATTAGCTAGTGTTTTGCCAATTTTGGAAAGTGCAGTTACTGTTCACTGTTCATAGATACTGTTCACGCATTGATGGCCAACAATTAACGGGGATTAAATGTTTAGTTTGGAGATGTCTGGTTATGTGGAGATTGATAGAAATAGCATTGTGATTAGGGGGTAGTCATGGTAACTTTACTTTTGAATCCGTGGTACAGTAATTAATTTTTGGATATTTTGATTAGTTTCTTGAGTGTTCTGTCACCTGAGTACTTGGCTTGAGTTCCGGATTTGAGGTAAGTAAATTTATGGTAACGCTCTTCGATTTTAAAAGTATGTTTTGACTTGTTTTTGAAATGGTGGTGGGACTAAACCCGTTTTATACCAAAATAAGTATGACTGATTTGAAGTGAAATTTTATGTTTTTCATTAAATTGAGCATGCCTACTCGAAATTTAATTGATTGTCCTGATGATTTGAAAGTGATTGGTGAATTATGATTTTTCCATTAACTTCTCGCACTGTAACTGTTTTTCGTGATTACATTTGTTGGCATGCTATAAGTTTAATAAGGGGCACTCCATATTTTACTTACTGAGTTTATCTCATAGTTTTTCCTTGTCCACCATTTTAGGAAGCGAAATCAAGGACGGGGAAACCACGGAAAGCGACGAGTTAGAAGCTAGCCATCTTGTAAATTGAACATAGATTTTAGATATAGTCATGATCTTGTAAGTTAGACTGTATTTGGAGATTTTATGATATCAAAGTAATATTAAAGATTTTATTTTCAGATTTTGTGGTATTAGATTGTGGTATGATAAGTTCCGAGCCTTGTGCATTTGTGCATTTGTGGGACCCTCTCACGAGTGCACGGCGTCTGCCACGTCCTCGGATTTGGGTTATGGGGCGTGACAGATTTAGTGATATTAGAGCTTAAGTTTAATCAGATTGAGCAGTATCAGAGCAGATTTAGTGGTATTAAAGCTTAGGTTTAATCAAATTGAGCGGTATCAAAGCAGATTTAGTGGTATCAGAGCTTAGGTTTAAATTAAGAGTTTAGGTTTAAATTAAGTACCTCCAGATTGAGTGGTATCAAAGCTTAGATTTAATTAAATACCTAGGTTTAATTGAATACCTAGGATTTGTTTAGAACTTGGCTAGCCAATGGATTTTAGAACCGTGGTGAGACGAGTGATGGGGTTATATAAGGGACGATTCTAATTCATGTTGCCTGAATTTTCTAATCCATTTTGATGAGATGGTGATTGGATTGTTCTTGTTTCCTGCCTTCATACCCTATGCAGATTCATGAAATTAATCTTGTCCACCATGTTCTTAAAACCTTGTTTTGAAACTTGGTCATTTTCTGATAGTTTGCACTTGTTTAGACTTGTTACTTGAATAGAATTTTTGTATGCTCTTTTGCCACCATTGTAAAATCTGGGGAGTTGCAGAGATATTTTGTTATTGATCCTGTTGGTCTCTACAGCATAGCTGGTTGAGAAATTTGTTCTATTTGTCACATGACCAGTGGAAGATGGGAAACCCTCTACTTTGTAAGAGATTCAAGGCTGTTTTAGCAAATGTTGTGTGTTTTTCTAGATGCATTTTAGGAACTGGATAACTTGGTAATTTCGCTGCTCATCATCTTTCTGAAAGTCTTCTCATCATCTTTCTGAAAGTCTTATAGTGAAGTTTCACTTTTTCCATTTGGAGCTTCATGGTCTTTTCATGTGGCTCATTTTTCTATATTGGTTAATCAAAAACAGTTATCAATTCAATTGAAATTGCCAGGTCTTTGTGAAGATTGACAAGTTGTCATAAAGTTAAACTCTCTATTGTTGCTAATCTTTACATTCTTGATACTTGGGAACTGCTTGAAACTCTTGAAATCTATCTTGAATCTTTTTTGAGATTGCTTTGTACTTTTTCTTGAAACTGAAATCCAAAGGAAATGGATAATGATTATTGAAATCCTCATTATCTTGATACTTGTCTGAAACTATTTCTTGAAACTGTTTCTGGCATTGTGCTTGGAATCGGTTCATAAACCTTGCTTGAAATTAATTCTTGTTGGAATTCTACTCTTGAAAATCGACTGATATTGTTCTTGGAATCTTTTTTTGAAAATCAATTGATATTTGGTTTTTTGGAATCTATTTTGAATTGTCCTTGAAAACCGTTCTTGTCCTAACCCTTGCTCTTGTTTAAATTCTGTATACTCCTCTTGCTCAAATTTCGCATATTCTGCTAGTTCTTGATTTAGTATACCTGTTGATCTTCTTGATTTTTGATTTTGTTCATATGGCCACCTCTTTAGGAGGGGTGATTATTATTAGAAAATACCTATATGAGGCATCCTAATCATTGTCTCTTGCAAGTGTTAATCTCTATATTCTTGATGTTTTGGCTTTGATTTGACTCTAGGATGTCTAGGATGACTTGATTGTAAATCTGCTTAGCCTCCATGAGCTATGAGGTGAAGGGGTAGTCTTTAAAGTACTTGATGTCCTAGAGTTTTGTTCTAAGAGAAATGGTTCTTTTATCTGGCTGTTTTGATTTTTGTTTGCCCTTTTAATTAGAAGACAATAATTTTCTAAGTATCCTGATCCCCCTATTGATTATTTTGTTAATTAATTCGTGTTACGTGGGGTGCTAGATCTTGACATCTTGGTTATATCTGCTCTTGAATCCGTGTTCTGGTTGTCATTATTGAAATCTCTTTTGTGGGCCTAATCCTTGAATTCTATTGCTTGTTTCATGGTTAACTCTTGTCTCTCAATTTTGACTGCTTGGTTAAATTTGATCTTGATTCTTGGTGAATGTCGTTTTATTGTTGACTTTTTGAGACATTCTACCTTACACTCTTATGTTCCAATATGCTTCCAAGCATTCATATTTTCCATTGATTTTATTCTGTTGCAATTCTTGAGATTCTTACATGTCTTTTGATGGTCCTAGCTTTCAACTCTTGTTAATTGCTAAAATCTGTTTCTTGATTCCAGTTGCTTGTTAAACATGACCTTGCTTATTGGTTAACCTCGTTGTGGCAGAATTTATAAGGCATCCATGCACTTGTTCATTCATTCATGATCCATACATCCATTGAATGCTTATTCGTCTTTGATAGAGTTCAAAGTTTTATTGTACTCATCTTTAAATACATGCCATTCTTTCCCAACTCGTCTTGTGTTGGGTTCATAGCGTAACCCCACAATTGTTCTTTTGTGGCTTTGGCAGGATTTATTTTTATTTCTTGTGCTTCCCCATATCACCCCAGTCTCTAGTAGCTTGTTTTATGGTAAAACTTGTTAAGTAGTTAATGTTCTGCTTTTAGGATTAGTTGTGGTTTGTTATAAGAGTGGCGTAGTGGAAGCGTAGTAGGCTATGTTCTGTTCATAAAGAGTTGGTGAGGTATTTGTTTTGTCTCGGATTGTGTGAAGCCATTCACCACTCGAAATGATCCTCAATTTGAGTTTTGGGGACAAAACTCCTTTTTAGGGGGGGTGGATGTGATACCCCAAAAATTTCTAGGATAAATAAGTGAGTTAAGGACTTGATTGTGACGAAATGCTGTTTTGGGACTTAATAGCAAAATTTTTAAATTTCAAGGGGCTTAAAAGTGAAAGATATTAAGATAAGGATCGGGTGATTTTTTACTTCCTTCTTTCTCTCTTCAGCCGCGTGTTTCTCTTTTTCCTCTCCCCTACACCGAACAAGAGCCCCAGCCACCACCGACGCCCCCACTTGAGAGAAACCGGTAAGAGTTTGAAGTTTTCCCCTTTCTTTTCTTGTTCTAGGACTGGAATTGAACCTAGAATTATTCCCCCCTCTGTAGAATCCCAGATTTGCTCTGCTCTGCTACTTCCGGCTACTGCTCTGCTGTGTGGTGCGAATTGCTCGAGTTTTTGTGGTAAGATTTAGCCAAGAAATCATCTCTTTAACCTTGATTTAGGCTAGGTTTACTTTAATTGCTTTTATTTCCTTCCAATTTTTGGTAGCCGCGAGTCCCCTGCAGATTGTCGTCGGCTTTCCCCCAAACTGTAGCTCCGGTTTTGCTTGCAAAATTCTGGTATGTTGACAGCCCCTCCAAGCCCCGAATTTGTCCATTTATTTGCTGCCATGTGTGTCCGAAAATCTGCTGGAAATAGGGGAGAAATTTGATAGTAATTAGACCATGATTTAGCTTAATTCATGTATAAAATTGGCTTATTTTG
>BPVZ01000208.1:263557-277821 GCA_020521535.1 Rubroshorea leprosula | reverse complement strand
GACCAAATCGGGGTAAAAATGGTAAACAGTAGGGACCAAATCAGGGATTTTTTTAGTTCAGGGACCAAATTGGGAGTCCGTACAATAATTCAGGGACCAAAAAGGGGTTTTAACCTTTTATCTATTGTTTGATATTCGAATGTTCATAACTATAATTTCATATTTTATTATTTTTGTTATGAATTAATTTATTTTATTAAGGTTATGATGTAACCTAATCAATTTAATATAAATTTTATGATTTTTATACTTTTAATTAAAATTATTTGCATGAGGAGTTTATATTATTGAATTTGATGCATTGGAAGCCTGATGACCTTTCAATTGATTTAGTGATTTATGTATGAACTTGAGAAAGAATTGCGTAAATTAGACCAATAATAATATAAACCATGTGTTAGACTATAAGACCGAGAGGTAATCGGCTCACATGTGGTGGTGGAGGAAGAGAAGAGAGTTAGGAGTTTCCTCTTCTTAATCTAAAGGTTTCCATAGAATTTAATGCTCATTAGTTTGTTTAAAATTACATAGAATATGATTAATTTAACAAACAAGTGAAAGATTAACTTGATTTGAGAAAACTAGTTAATTAATTTAGAGAAATCTAACATCACATGCAATAACACTCAACAATTTGATAATGCAGAATTTATATTAATTGATTATGGTGAAATCGATGCCTTAGTACCTCATATCTTAGTTAATTTTATTTTAATTGTTATGTTCTTTTTATTATTTTTTAATTAAACTTTTTTCCTTTTTGATTGTTCTAATAAATTTGGATTAATTATTTTGGTACTTAGTTAAATACAATCCTCATGCGTTCGACATTCTTCTCATCATTATATTACTTGAAGCGATTAGTACACTTGCTAAAGTGATTTTAATGCATCAATAGCCAAGTGTAAAAGGTAAGTCCACCCATATGCAACCAAACAAGTATAGAAGCATGATGCAAGACGAATAAGCATATGTCACAATGATGCATGTACATTTAAGAAGATATAATGTATGAACATGTAAATAAGGCTTGTTGCATGTCGTGATGTGGCAACATAAGCACCTAAAGACAAAGGTAAAAGCACATACCAAAGAACCAAACAAGCAAGACTCAATCAATGACTCAATAACCAATGAAAATAAAAAAATTGAAAAATCTCCAAAGTTAAAATATTAGCTTAACCCTCATGAACCCAAAATATAGATAACTAGTAATTAAAAAACATTCCCTAATAGAGTTACTAATTTGTTGACAACCACTTAAAATTCAAAAATAGAAATGGGATTTCAAAAATTAAGTGAAAAGATCAAGAAAATCAAAGTTCTTCCTCATCCAGATTATAAAGAAGACACAACTCATTTAAAATAAGTTTATGCAGAAATCAAAGCTTAAGGGTACAATTAGAAGTAAGAAAGAGTAAACACGTACTTCACAATCCTTTATGAGAAACACAATTGCATACTTTAAAATTACAATTTAATTCAACTTATTTATTGTTTTAAAAGTCTTAATTGACTAACCTTGAAAAGTAAATGAACAAAATTGCAATTCTTGAAAACCTGTAGATTCAATTGAATAAAATAAGAAGCAAGTAGTCACAATTACAACAAATTAAAAGTTAAGGGACTAATTTGAGTAAATTCAAAACATGGAGGATGAATTTGGAATAATTTAAAATTTCTAGACCAAATTACTTGATCTTAGAAAGGTTTGGGCAAAATTAGAATTAAATAAAAGAAAATTGTGACCTTAATTAAATTAAACAAGATTAAAATTAATTCATCACAACAATTAATTTAATTAAATGGTTAATCAAGTATTAATCAAAAGAATAATTATACATACACCCAAACAATCAACACCCATCTCAACACCCAAGGTTTATGAACAGTAAAATTACAATTTTACCCCTCTTCATTTTAGCCTTAGGTGTTGAAATGGGTGTTGATTGTTTGGGTGTATGTATAATTGTCCTAATCAAAATTAATCGTAATTACTTAATTACCTTTATTGGTCTTTAATCAAAATAATTAAGTGGATCTAATTACCTTAATTTAAGATATTCGAGCATAATTAATTAATTTTGATTAAAATCAATTAATTTAACCAAGAATTCTCTAAACCAATCACAAAATTTTTTTATTATTATTCATTATTTTTTATTATTTTTTTTAGCAGCAACCCAAAACACTATTACAATCTTATTAGCCCTGACAAAATTCCATTTTTAGGGTCCAATTCGTGATTCATAAGTTAGGTTGACCCAATTTATAAACATGACCCACCCACTTAAACGGGTTAAAAAGATAAATTAAAAGCTTTGAATTGGGAATTTAGGGTTTGTGACATGTTCTTCACATTCAAAATTTCTTAGGAAAAATTGAACGCAAAAGAGAAAGTTCATCCAAACCTCAAATTAATCACAACAATAGAATACAAATCTAAGGGGCAAACATAATGTTGTTGTCATTAATTATATTATTTACATAAATCTCAATTAAATAGTAAATTAAAATCCAAAAAAGAGAAACTCATGCAATTCATGGCTAAATTTGGAAAGAAAGAGTGAAGTTGACTTGGGATGCCTCACCCACAAGGTAGTTCCCAAATCTTTCTCTTCACTACCTCTCCATGATTCTTATGTCCCTTTTCTACCTTACCTGTAAAAAAAAAAAAAACAAAAAAAAAAAAAACCTTTCATAATGTGAAGCCTTGAAAACTTTAGTACCTTATCTATTAGTTTTATCATGGTGTAAGGGCTTAATTAGGATAAATAGGTTTTGGGATGTAAGTAGGTGACTTATCTTAGACTTACTTAAAACTAGAACTTTGAGGACTTCAAGTTTAGGATATGTGAAAGTTGAGGATTACAGCAAGATTTTTAACCCTAATATGAAAGCCTTTGTCATTCCATGATGGAATACACGCAAAATAAAAATAAGGGGCGTAGCAAGCCAACAACCCAAAGGAATAGAAGTGGCAACAGTAGTAGCAGTGGTTTCTTAAAATTTCATTGCTTCTCTAAACAATTAGGACTAATTGGAAATTCTCAATTCTTTCTTGGGCATCTCTCTCAAAGATTAAAAAGCATTTGGATCGTCTTAAATAAGTCTTGGCTCTACTTTTTGAATTTTAGGTAGACTCTTAATTTTACTTGGAAGTAAGTAACACATATTTTTCCCTTAGTTTGATTCTTTGAAAAATATAGTTAGTCTTAATAGAATCTTAAAAATTTTATATAAATCTAGTTTCATAAAATTGGGTTATGCATTTCATTTGATTATGAAGCTTTTAGTGTAATAATAATTGATTTGTGCAGAACTCCATCACTTGCTTTTTGGGTATACTTATAGATTTTGATGCACTTTTTAGTTTTGGTAAAGGGCCATCATGCATTTAGCAACAAAATTTAAGAAGGAGAAAAAAAAAAATAGAATTTTGTCTTGAAAGAAAAAGCATTGAAATAAACTAAATTTATTCTTAATCATCTATTACCTTGTGATCCCCCTGTTTCATGTAACTTGACTTATATATTTAACTTGTGGTCTGGAATAATATTTTGGTTTTGATCCTATCCATGATCTGGCATACTTGTCAAATTCTTAAACAAGAAAAAAATAAAATTATTTTCTCTCTCCAACTTTGTTGATAAGGCAAAACTTTAGTCATGTTAAAATGCTTATATTCTATAGAAATTAATTTTGACTCTATTTATTGTTGCTACTATAATGACAACTTTTGTTTTGGAATTGTGCCACCAATATAATACTGGTATTATCTACAACTATATTGTTGAGGTAGCCTATATTCATGCTTGATTTTGTTAGAAATTTTATTCATCTTAAATTGATTTTGTACCTACTTTTTTATTATATGAAAATTTGTAACATGAAGGTAAATTCTATTTTTAATATGTCATCTTACATATGCTTTGCTTAAATAAAATTTAACTTGATACGCCTTAACCCAATTGAGGAACAACTAATAAAAACTTGTATTGTTACCAAATCTCAACATTTTAGGTGTTTATGCTAAAGAATCATGATGACAAGGATTATGATGACTCTCGACTAGTTAACTAGTATTGACAATCATTGGAATTGATGTTTAGTTTTGAAATTAGACATGGCTAGCTAGATGATTTTTGACATATTGAATAACATAATTTAATTGAGTTTTGAATTTTAGATCTTAAATTATATTTTAAATTTATATTTAATATGGGGATTTTAGTTGAATTTTAATTAGTTTCAACTTTTTCATAATGAATATAATGAATTAAATGGTTTTGAGCCTTTATCTAATAAGTATGGTGTCTGTTGTCTGAGGTGTGACATATAACTAAAACATCATATTTATTCCCCTCTAGATCTTTCTCTAAAACCTTCAAAACAAAGAATACTGATAAAAACCCTTTTACCTTCGGATCCAAACCCAACCTGGAAGTACCCAAACCAACCAATCAAGCCTTTTAAGCCATTTCAAGCCTTATATT
Organism: Rubroshorea leprosula; assembly: GCA_020521535.1. Lineage (NCBI taxonomy): Eukaryota > Viridiplantae > Streptophyta > Magnoliopsida > Malvales > Dipterocarpaceae > Rubroshorea > Rubroshorea leprosula. Next base: position 273,325 of record BPVZ01000208.1, on the reverse strand, counting down.
TGACTGGATTCGAAACAAGCAACTTACTATCTACTGACAAAAGTTGGGAGCTTGATCTAAACTCAAATTCTAAATTTGAACTAAAATCTTCTTATAACATGTGAATTGCACACACCTGAGTAGATCTCACACCTGCAACCATTCGTGGCATAGGTTGTTGGGAACCACCTTCCCTACCTAGATCTACGATTGTAAATTTACACCATGAAGACCCATGAGATCACCAAAAGCTAAAAGGACTTACGATGATTGAGTTACCAATGAGGTTCTATTGGTTGCTGGCTACAGAAACTAATTTGTCCTTGTCACCATCTTTACCTTGTATAAGTTGTATGCAAGATCATGTTTTAGTTGCTAATAAATAAAGGGATCTTCTCTAAAGAAAAGTTTATCAAAACAAAATAAAAGCAAAATGAGAGCATTTGAAAGATCATTGATGTGTGATTATAATATAAGTTAGAGAAAGAATAGTACGTCAAGGAAGAGGAAAAGTTTGTGAGGGAAATTTTAGAAAGAGCTGACAACTTGTTTTTCTTTTATTACTAAGGGTAATGAAATGGTTTTACTTAAGGTTAAATTAAATTGATTTAATGAACATATAATGAGCCTTGATTTTTGTTGGGCTTTTAATGGATAAAAAAAAAAAAAGGAACCAAGTGTAGGTGGATTACAAGTGGGTTGCCATTTAGGCCACCATTTGATCTTGATTTTCCTCTCTCTCTCTCTCTCTATATATATATATACATGTATATTTTTATTTCTTCATTTCTTCAAATTCCATCTTGATCTTGATGGCTTCCACTCGTGAACAAATTCTTGCCACATGAAATTAAAGAAACTAAGATGAATATAAGGTAACCATCTATAATTTTAAAATTTATATACATTTTTATTAAAATATTTTAGTAATTTCATTTATTATATATTTTTTGCGTTAAATTTTGAGTTATGATAGAATGCACACTTGAAATTTCCTTTCCTTCATACAATCCCCCTTGTTGTGGTAAGTTCCCTTGATTTATGGATTTTTCTTTTAAGAATTAGATTTGTTGTTAGTGGCTACTAATATTTTATAGTCTTGAAACACTAGATTTTTTAGCTTATACCATCTACATCTCTCTTAAATTTCTATTGTAGATCCCCTTGCAACTTTTGGTGTGTCATCATCAATTTTCTTGGTAGGATCTAATATGTCCTTGAATTAGTGTTTGGAAGGGTTGTTAGAAATGGTTAAGTGTGGGGCAACAGCCACCACCCAAGTGTTGCACAAATGGCCTTGGCTCACAATTATGCTGACTATGTGTTCACCCTGGCTTCACACCAAGCCACCGCCACCACCATTCTAGCCCCACTATACCCTTAGCTATAACACCTCTTACGATTAGTTTATAGTCAAGTCACACCCTAACTCCCAGACTACCTAGTTAGGCCCTTTAAATGCATCATAGGATTTTCCAAAACCATTTAATGATGCAACAATTCAAAAAAAATATATTTGAAGAAGAAAAGTTAACAAAACTTATTATCGCAGTTAGCCATTTTATTTTTGCAAACATGCAACCTAAAGCACAATTTTCGTAAGATAATGATTTGACTTTCTTTGCCTCCAGAGAGTCTAGCCTTTGCCCTGAAAGCCATTTTTCAAGTTTTTCAATCTAAATAGGAAAGAAGGAAAATTGGGTAGGCTAAAAAGCCTAATAAACATAAATATGGGAAAATAACTAAATAAAAACAAACAAAAATTCATATAAAAATAATGAAGTAGCTAATATGAAAGTTACAAATTAAAAGACATCCACAAACATGGAGTCAAACTAAAGTTTGCTAGTTACACTAACAACAAGCTAATGTTGATGCCTACCTACTGTGCAAAGGTGCTTCAAGGATAATCAACTAAAGGTCTCTAGCTATATATAGGCCAAATCCTTATCACTTTCCATCAGACCACCCTTGATACCTAGGCCTAAGACTCCATAATAAGTCCATAATGTACATATAATTAAGCTTCAAAACACTTTATGTAATGTCCCAAAATTTTGGGAATTTTATCAACTAAGTTAAGGGACTTATTTTGGGAGAAATATTGTTTTGGGGCCTAATAGCTAAAAACTCCAAAGTTGAGGGACTTAGAAGAAAGGAAATAGAATAAGGATTTACTGATTTTTTTTTCTTTCTTTTTCTTTTCTTTCTTTCTTTTTCCCACGCGTGTCCTGCTCTTCTTCTTCCTCCCGACCCCCTGCAACCCGACAAGCTCCCTAGCTACCGCCACCCATCTCCGGCCGGGAACACCGGTAAAGCTTGGGGATTTCTCCTTCTTTTCTTGTTCTAGAACACCTATTAAACCCAAAATTTTCCAGATTTGCTCTCTTCCCTTTGCTGCGAGCTTCCTGTTGCTGGGTAGGTGAAATTTTCGGTTATTTTGGGTAAGCAACAACCTTGGAATTCATCTTTTCTCCCTTAATTTGGCTTGGGTTTACTTTAAATTGTGTTTTTGGTTCTTGAATTTGGTAGCCGCGAGTTCCCCTGCAGAATTGCTGCTGGCCTCTTTCCCCCGCCAAGTCCGGTTTTGCAGCTGGAAAAATTTTGGTATGGTGACAACTTCTCTAAGTCCAATTTCACCCATTTAGCTGCTGTTTGAATTTCCCTATATTGTCCGAAATTTGTTGAAAAATGGGGATGAATTCCGGTAGCAATTAGAGCATTTTAAGTGTGTTTTGTTGCTTAATCCATGTAGAATTTAGTTGATTTGGGCTGTTGTGATGTTGTGTAGGAAAAATCCCGTGACTTAGCCATTGTTGGCCAAAGCCGTGGGTCTCCATTGCTTGTCCGGGAAATTGGAAAATTGGTATATGTGTGTGTGGGTATAACTAAACCAATAAATGGAAATAAAAGCCAGTTCCTCCATCTTGTTTTAGCTAAATATATATATATATATATATGCACATTTGATTTTAGTGCTCAATTTCCAAAAAGAAGGAAATAAAATAAAATAAAGAAATCAATATTGCTTGATGAGATTAATGACAGGCAATAATAGAAAAGGATTGAATGTTTAGTTTAATATAAGAACAAATTTGGAGATGTCTGGTCATGTGGAGACTGATAGAAATAGCATCGTGATTAGGGGATAGTCATGGTGATTTTACTTTTGAATCCGTGGTACGATAATTAATTCTTAGATATTTTGATTTGATCGTTCTGTCAGTTTAGCACTGAGATCGAATCTTCGGTTTTATGCAAGTGATGTAAGTAAATTATGGTAACGCCCTTCAATTTCAAAGCATGTTTTAAATTGTTTTTGAGATGGTGGTAAGGTTTAAATTGATTTATTTGCACCGAGAATGATTGGTTTGAAATGAAATTGTTTTTATTTGCATTGAGTAGAGCATGCCTATTTGGAATTGACTAAATTGCCTTGATGAACTGAGAATTTTGTAAATTATGAGTTTTTCTGTTAAATTCATGTTCACATGGAAATTTTCGGTTTATTTCTGAAATTTGAGACTGATTGTGAATTACAGATTTTTCTATAAATCCTGCATGGTTTTGTCTCTAATATAGTCATGATTACTGACGCCCGCCAGTGGGAGTTTGCAAACGCTAACACATGTCGACATGTTTACTGATATGACCGGTTCATTCTGTAATCTTGCCAATAGGATCATACATTGGTAATTACTGACGTCTGCCAACGGGAGTTTGTTAAACACTGGTAATTGTTGACGTCTGCCAGTGGGAGTTGTTAAACACTGGTTATTACTGACGCCTGCCAGTGGGAGTTTGTTAAACACTGGCCATGACTTATAGATGAGACTACTACTGAATTTTCTTCTGCATTAACGGTTTGTCATTGAACGCTTTGCTATGGAACTGAATTTGATTCTGCATTAACGGTTTATCATTGAACGCTTTACTATTGAACTGAATTTGATTCTGCATTAACGATTTATCATTGAACGTTTTGTTATGTTAAACTGTTTATCAGGCATGCTAAAATTTTACCCAAAGGCTATTCATATTTACTTACTGAGATATCTCATAGTTTTTCCTTGTCCACCATTTCAGGAAACGAAGTCAAGGATGGGGAAAAACGAGGGGAGTGACAAGTTAGAAGGCTAGCCATCTTGTAAATTAAACATGGATTTTAGATATAAATCATGATCTTGTAAGCTAGACTTCATTTGGAGATTTTATGATATCAGGGCAAATTTTAAAATTTTATCTTCAGATTTTGTGGTATCAGATTGTGGTATGATAAGTTCCGAACCTTGTGCATTTGTGGGACCATCTCACAAGTGCACGGCGTCTGCCACGTTCCCGGATTTAAATTCTGGGGCGTGACACTTTAGATAAGGAAACACCCATTCCAATGTCCAGTGCACAAACTAGGTTGTATATCAACTCGGTATCACCTAACTCAAAAATTCATCTCATCTCTACTCCTAAAGTCCATAATTTTAAAATAATTCACATATGATGTTTAGTGAATTATGAAGTGAATATGTAATTCAATAAGCAAAACTTCCTATTGTAAGCTTTATCCAAAAGGACTTAAAAATCATTAAAGTCTCTTAAATTTCAATGTGGAAGTATCTATCATTCCAAATTGAGAAATCAATGCTATAAAGTATACGAGCCATGATAAAACCATTTAGAATCCTTCAACTCTATGAATTAATTCAAGTGGCAAATAGTAGTCAAATTATGCAATCTTTGAAATTTAATTAACTTAATTTTAGGCATTAGTTGTAGGCATACATCATTTTTGGCTTGGTTAAGCTTCAATTAACATTTTAAGGCTGAATCTACCCTTATTTTTAGTCCAAGCTAAAAATTATGCTTTTATATCACATTAAGCATTAAACTTTTAAATTTAATCAATTAAGTTCATTATGAGATGAATTACTAAAAATCAAACCATAAATCATAAATTTAAGAATAGGTCATAATACCCACTTTAGGTCATATATAATACCCAATGTTACAAATTGAGCAATTCATGCTTAATTTTAGCTCAAGAGTTGAAATTCAAGCGTAATTACATGTTAATTAACATTTAGAACACAAATTAGAGTAAAGAATCAAATTGATCTAAAACCCTAATTATCATTCATGGCTTCCAAGTTCCAATTTCAAGAATTCATGAAGAAATAATGATAGAGCAAGCAAAAATACACCAAATATATGAAATTAAGAAACAATTGAAGACATGAGTCTTCAAAAGGAGAATGAATCTCATAAAAATTCAACTATACCACTTATAGTAACCTCTAGCATCCAAAGAATGTAAAGATTAAAAGTCTCTAAATGATCCCCTTGAATTTCCAATATTTTCCACCAAGAACAACATGAAACTAATGCTTTTCTTCTATCCTCCCAAGAGTCACAAGTTTACTAATGGTAGAACACAACTTGTGTCTTCCAATTTTATTTTCTTGTCTCTTTTTATAAGGCTACGAAATGTTGGCTAAATCAAACATGCAAAATGACTAATTCTAGTTAGCTAGAAAATGCTTTTGCTTATCTGCACAAATTACCTATCAATTTCCTTTGCAATGGCCAGCCATCCCGCCAGAGAAAAAGACAAATGTTTAATTAAAATGGAAAAACTATAATTTAGTCCCTCAAACTCCTTAATATCTAAATGGGTTAATTTCACAAGTCATCTATTAACTTTCATATTCTTTTCAATTTCATCTATTATCTATGAATTCTTCAAATCCTGTTTATTATCTTTCACATTTATTTCAATTTTATCTAGTTTGTTATCTTTAATGGAAATGTTTGCTATCTTTAAAGAAAATCTTCTTAGAATAAGAAAATATTTAGTCCTCTAACTATATTTCTTTTGATCTTTTGGTCCTTAAATTTATATTCACTGAAAAAATAATTTTTATTCTTATCTTACTAAATGTGTTCTTCAGAAAGCTGTTTTATAGAGCGAATTGTATGCAGTCTGTCCTGTAAAATTATTTAAATACCCTTAATTTTATTTTTATATTATTTTTTCAAGGACATTTAAATAATTTTATAGGACAAACTACATACAATCTACCCTGCAGTTTATCTTGTAAAACAGACTTATTCTTAAAAATTCTCGTTCTAAACTTACTAAGTTCTTTGTTTGAATTGAGCTAGTTATTCAAGTGTATTATAAATTCTAACTAATTTATCTCTATAAAATATTTTTTAAGTCATCATATTTTATTAGGATTATAGTGTTACTTTTTCAAAACTTAAAGGACTACTCTTTCCATTAAATTTAACAAAATTTTGTACGGTAAATTATTTTGAAATATTCTCCAAAGTTTATAGACCATTTAGAAAGAAAATAAACTTTTTAGACTAAAATGAAATTAAACTAATAGTTAATAGACTAAAAATTGAATTAAGCCATTTCTAAATACTATTGGTCCATGGTTCACAAAGTCCAAAATATTGTCTTAAGACTCCTAGAAACCCAAAACTAATACTTAAATCCATCAATTTCTTGGTTTTCAACTAAGGGCTCAAACTATTGACTAGTACATTATTGAGAACTTCAACTTCTAATCTTTACAAATAAGGTTATGATTACACTACAAATTTGTAAAGTATAATGAATTAGACTTAATTAATCCTCTATTGGCTAATACTAAGTCTAAAATTACTAGCATTCCCATCGGTCTGATTAAATTCAAAGTAAAGCTACTTAATTAATAACTTTGCTTCTATACTTAAGTTTAAAAACTTCCAAAATCACCAACAAGGGCTAGCTACCATTAACCCACATGTACATAAGCACCTCTACTTCTAAGTTATGTAATTAAGGACATAGTCTAAAGATGATAAAAAAGCAAGTGTTACATTGTCCCCTCATAAATAAGATCTAGTCTTCTAAATTAAAACTCACTAGTAGACGTGTCTATTTCCTTCTTATTTGGCCCTTAAACTTAAACTCTTAAATGGCCTTAGTTTCACTATGATGCTACCATAGTACTTTAACAAAAGTCTTATTTCTAAGAACATTCTCCTTTCTAAGTATAATTTATACTAGGCATTCTCCTTTCTAACCAGAATTTATACTAGGTGCTTGATAAGCAATCAATAACTAACACTTTGTCTTAGTGGATAAATACGTAAAAATCCATAAAATGTTGTATTTTAGATTAGGGTTCCACTTGTTATCTTATGTTTATTACATTTGACACTTCACACTAATGCATGTCAAAACATATATACAAAACTTATGCACAAAAAAGACTACATCCTCTTAACCACTGCTTTAATGTTACTTCATAGTTCATGCAGCACTTACTCAAGAAGGTCATATGATTTCCTTGGGACTCTCAATAACTATGAAATCATAATTTGGAAACCTCATTAGGAAGTCAAAACTATAATGAAAGAGAGGGTTGTTGGGAAAGGCAGAACCCTCAAATCGCCCTTTAAAAAAGGTTAAATACCTTTTTTGATCCCTTTACCCTAGGAAAAAGCCCCTTTTGGTCCATGTACCGAAAAAATCTTTTTTTTGGTCCTTAAATTTTGAAATCTGACCCTTTTTTAGTCATTCCGTCAAATTTTGGTTGATGTGGCAGGTTAATTAACCAAAAAACTCATTTTTTTTTACTAAATTACGTGGAAAATCCATGTGGCAAAAATTGATGACATGGTTAAATTTTTTACCTTTAATTATTGATTTACCCTCATCTTTTTCCCATTCTCTCCTTCCCCCTGCCTTTTTTTTTTTCTTTTTTTTCCTTTACCTCTAGCGAACCTAGGAGCCTGGGTTTGCTCCGTCCAGGATAATGATCATGGTAATAATAGAAAAAAGATCCTTCGCTCATTATTTCCTTAAAGCAGTTCCAATTTCCGAATCGAGACGCATCAATGCGTCTATGTCATTTGAAATCACAATCCTTTTCCTTCTGAGACCTTGACTATATCTCACAAATCCAAACTCTAGACCTTCCTCTCCATTCACAAAGTTAAATTCCATCTCTAATGCCATCTTGAATAACTCAAAAAAACTCGAATTGAATCGCACTTCTTCAATAAACTGCATCAACAATCCTCCAAGCACAAACAAAAAGATTATATTCTGTAATCCAAAAACAAAATCAAACTGCACCAAATCAAACATAGAATCTACTCAAAATCACAGATTTCGAAGACAAAGTCTTAGATCTAATGAAGAAGGAGAAGGATACAGACCTTAAGAGGGAAGAAATAGAAGTTTTAGAGCCCTAAATTTGATAGAAACTGTTACATATTCTGAAAATGGGAACAATGAAAGAACTTCGGAGTACAAAGTTGCTTTAAAATGGGAAACTCTGCCTTGAGAAAAAAAGATTTGGTTTTAAATGAAAGAAATTAAAATTTTAAACATCTACGCATTTTTAGGTTTTTTTTTTCTCTCTCTTTTCTTTTTTAGCACGAGAAAGTATTGGGTTCCTTGTGAACCCAGGCTCTTGGGTTCACCTGGAGGTAAAGGAAAAAAAAGAAAAAGAAAAAACGTCAGAGGAAGCAAAGGATGGGGAAGCAGATGAGGGTAAATCAGTAATTAAAGGTAAAAATTTTAACCATGTCATCAATTTTTGCCACATGGATTTTCTACGTATTTAGTTAAAAAAAAAAAGAGTTTTTCCGTTAATTAACCTGCCACATCAGCTAAAATTTAACAAAAGGACTAAAAAAGGGTCAGATTTCAAAATTTAAGGATAAAAAAAGGACTTTTTCTTATAATAGAAGGACCAAAAAGGGTATTTAACAAAAAACATGGGTAGGAACGGATTCACCCTCAAAAAAATGAAGGGACATTTAGCCCCTCAAAATTATCAATTGATCCATATCACCCATTATTTAACTGCTGACATCATCACCAGTCACGATCTCCATTTAGCCTATGCTAGTGTGTCATTTTTTTACACGCTGGAGGCTGACGTGTAAAAATCCTGCTCTTTTTAAACACTATGTCACCAAACTCAAACGGCTTTAGCTTCTCCCCAATGCTGTTCAAAATGTGTCTCAGATCCGCCATGGACATGAGGCCGGTGAACTCTTTATTGAGGACCTTGAACGCATTGCGTAGCTGTCGATCGAATGGCTTAGGTTTCATATGCTTCGCCATGAGATCCAAAAACCGAGGGAAGTTAAAAGGCACCATTAACTTTTCTTCGACGATTATGGACTTGAGTTGTGCCTGGGTCATGTTGCCCCCGAGCGAGCGCATGAGGATCCCCAATTTCGACGGAGCAATCTTACCATCGCCATCGGTGTCGAAGAGAGTGAAGGCTTCTTTCATTGACAAAACCTAATCATTGCTTAAATCCTTTCCCATCATTTTGCGTTTTCAGGTCTCGATTCTCTCTAGAGAGTGATGTCTGGTTATCAGTTTTAAAAAGGAAGGAAAGATTTGGAAGCTCTTGTCTTAAGGCGAAGGGCTTGTTTGGTACAACGGTTAAAATTCAGCGGATAGCGGGTATCGGATGGCGAATAGCGGATAACGGATAACGAATAGCGGTAGCGGGTAGCGGATGGCGGTTAGCGGATAGCGGATAGTGAATAGCGGAAGTGGGTAGTGGATGGTAAATAACATATTTGATAAATGTAATTGTTTGGTTATATAATAGTTAGCGGTTTTTGTTTAACATTAAATGACTAATAAAGACATGTTTAAAAACAAATAAATGTATTTTTTAAAATATTTTTATTTTTTATTATTAAAATTATTAATTTTATAAAAATAAAAATAATAAAATAAATAAATAAAATTAATTATAATAATGT
>BPVZ01000208.1:244859-263457 GCA_020521535.1 Rubroshorea leprosula | reverse complement strand
AAAAATTAATCATTTTGTCTAATTAACAAATTTTGTTTTTTAAGATAATATATTTTTTAATTATAAATTAATGTACAAAAAAAATATTATAATCACTTAATGTTATTAAAGGTAAAAAAACAAAAATGAAATTTATTAGATAATTATTAATTAAAAAATGTGACCACATACTAAAAAATTAAAATGGATAAATTTGTCAGTAAAATTAAAAAATTTTAATCCGCTAGCGGTTTGGTATGAAAAGCTACACTAACTAACTTTTTCAATCCTATAGTATAGTGATTTGGACCCTAACTATTATCCGATAGTTTCAAACCACTAAATAAAAATTTTACCAAACACTTTAGTTGTAGCAATTTTGAAATATATAAATTTACCAAACACTTATATTTAGCGGTTTAGGTAAAACCGCTAACCGCTACCCTAAAACCGCTATATCAAACGAGGCCGAAGATTGAGAATTGGGGACTTTTTAAACGACGTTACTCGAGTGTTTAAGTCTTAATGGTATGACGTCGTTGCAGCATTAAAGATTAACAAAAAAAGAAAAAAAAAAAAAGAGGAAAGTTAAAATCATCATCAGTGTAAAGGAAGACCTAACTGAAATCAAGCAAACTCTGACGCGCCAGCTCTGGGGGGTTGCTAACTTCCTGGCTCCGCGTCCGATGGAGCCTGATCACCAAATGAATGATCGGTTATCGTCCAATTTGAATGGATCCCACCATTTTGGAGATGAAGGGAATCGATGGCTGCGGGTGGGGGAATCAGAGGTGATTTTGCGGATATTGGTGGGAAGTTGTCAAAGATGGCCTTGGATTATGTAATTGCACCAAACTAGAGATCCTTCTTCAATTTGCGTCTTCACTTCGGATGAACCTGCAAAGCCCCGAGGTGGGTCATCGGGGTAGACACTTTGATGCTTAAGTCAATAATAATCGGGTCTATCTCTGGACTAATGAAAAAGGAGCTTTAGGATGGTATCAATTACCTTTTTGACGTGGCCCCTGGGGGTATTTATAGGCCTTCATGAGGTATCCATGTGGCTTGCTTAGCAGGGTGATCGGAGTGTGATGTGTCCCTTAAAGAGATAAATTCGAGACCGGCTACAAATTCGGGACTGGGGAGTTATGTAATAAATCAGGTGTGGATATGCCCACTGTATTTATCATGTAGCCGTTTGACCAGAAATGCTGGGTTTAACTTCACTTCGGCTATAAAGGAATTGTTACAGTATGTCCGAGGTTAAGGACCTCGGACTTATCCTTACACTATTCCCCCCCCCCCCCGAACTCATTCACTCGTGAATGATGTTGTTAGAGATAATGGGAATAGTGCAGAAATAGAAAGGAAGAGGGGTAAAAATATTAAAGATGAGTTATAACTCAAATGCATGTATGGCCGTAGCTAATAATGAAGTATGTGACAGGGGGTCCTATTGGCCATGCCCAAAATAAAATGTGATCGGAGCGATCGTGGCCATAGCCGTGGTAAAAATAGTGAGCAGAGTCAATGTTACCGGAGCCATAAGTAAGAACTGATTGATCGGAGTCATGGTGACTGGAGCCGTAGTGAAATGTGATGACCAGAGTCATAATGGCCGAAGCCGTAGTAAAAAATGATTGCCGGAGTCATGGTGGCCTGGGCCGAAGTAAAATATGTGACAGTCATAGTGGCCGGAGCCGAAGTGAAACACTTGTAAGTTAAAAATATAATTGTGAAAGTAAACAAAAGTGTTGAGGTGGGCTTAAGTGGGCCCGTTTATAAAGTCTGACTTAGGGTTATCATGTGACATGACAGCTGTCTGTCAAAAGGCGTGTACAATTAATACGGGTTGAAAAAAGTAACTGTGATAGTCAAACAAACAGAATTAGGAAACGAGCCGTTGAATTCAAATGGCTTCCGTTAGGGTTACACAGTTGAATTCAAATCGGTGTGAATAAGGACCATAAGATTAAACGAATCTCAGCCGTTGAGATCTAATTTTGCCCGGAGGTATAAATAGTCATTTTTCTGTAGAAAGAAGTTTACTTTCATTGTATTTTCTGCAAAATTTCTGTAAAAGCTTTACTGTGTGCTTCCTGCGCGTGAACTGCTGTGTCATTTGTGGATTTCTACATCAAGTTTTCGAAACCGAAATCAGGTAATGTATACGAATCTTTGATTTTGATTTAATTGAAGTGTACTCTCCTTTCTCCCTTTCTGTGTTTGATTTTGAGTCCTCGTAAGGAAGTTAGGGTTGGGAGTGAGAATGATTTTGGGTGTGCATTATATTTTCTCCCTTTCTTTTTTTTTTTTTTAAGGGGTCCTAACTTCATTCCTCCCCCTACTTCATGCAGAAATTGAGGAGATGTCTTCGGAAGAAACAGTAAGTGTTGTAGGAAGTGAGGTAATGCCTCTGTAATACGATGGAATGGACTCAGAGAGTAGTCCATCTAGTTAGGAAAGGACAGTGGAAGGAGTGGGAGGAGGGGAGGTAGTTGGGGTTGGGGGAGATAGTGTACCCATCACTGTGGTAGAGGTGGAGGGTAGGAGAGTGAGGTGCTATGATGTAGATGCAGACATAGTGGAGAAGGTGAAGCAGTATGAGTCTGAGCTCAGGACCAGGGATAGCCTGGGGTATTTGGTGGAGAGTTATGAGATCTCCTCCCGAGTGTTAATTAGGCTAGCTAGGGTAGAGGAGAGGGCGTGTTTTGCTCCTCGGGATCATTGGATGCTTGTGTATGCCCATTATTTGGCAACCGGGCTTAGGTTTCTAATTCCTGAGTTGCTAGTGGGTTTGCTGTTAGATTACGGTATAAGGTTGACACAGTTAGTCCCCAACGCTATGAGGGTAATAATAGGATTTTTAGTTTATTGCCAAGCTTAGGGGATTAATGTGCCAATTGTAAATATGTTTAAGTATTTTTTTGTTTTAAAGGGGGGTAGTAGGAAAGATAAGGGGTGGTATTATTTCACCCCTAAGGTAGCAAATAGAGAGAGTAGAGCGTTATTTACTACGGGTCCTTCATCCATTAAAGGATGGAAGGAAAAATTTTTCTTTGTAGATGATACTGAGTGGGAGAAGGGGGATACCGAGGTGGAGGAGTTGTCATCCTGGAAGGCTAAGAGAACCAACCAGAATAAGTTTAGTTTAAATGAGGAAGAGGAGGAAGAGGTAGGGAAGTTGTTGAGGGAGGGAAGGGATTTAGTAAATATCTTGTACCTCACCAATGCAGAATGCATAGAAGCTGCTGAGCTTTATGGGCCAAGCGCTTTAAGTGAAGGTTTGTTTAAATTTATATTATAGTATTGAATGTAGAATATAGAGCTGTGTAATTGATACTATGTTTTCTTGTTCTGCAGCTGAAATGGACAAATTTTTGGGAGCTGCAGGAGGAGTGGCCATCCCCAAGAAGCCAAGGAAAAGTCAAAGACTTCAACCAAGCAAGTGGATGAGGGATGAGTTGGAAAGGAGGTAGTGCCCAGCATTTTAGCCAGGGTGGAAGAGGAGGTGCCACGGCTGGAGTTGAAGAGGAAAGGTAGGGAGGAGAGAGGGGCACTACAAAAGAAGAAGAAGGTGGTGGAGGAAGAGAAAAGGGGGAGCGAGGTTCCCTAGTTCGTACATCGGCCTCCTCCTGTTGAGCTCGACCTTAAGCTCAGGGAATCTGAAGAAGGAGCTGAGGTACGAGCTCCTGGCAAGGGAAAGGGCCTTATTCCCCCGTCGTCCTTTCAAAGCAGCCTGTTCGAGGTGAAGAACATGATGGGGGCCAGGAGGTTCATCAATTCCACCTTCCCCAAAGTGGACAAGCATCACGCACGGGACAAGGCTCTGAGGTACTGTGGGGCTTTAGTAGTGAAGCATGTTTTGGAGGTATGTTAAGTTAATTTAATTGTATTTACTAGTGTTATTTGTTTGTTTATTCTTCTTTTTCTCCTTTTTTTTTTTTTTTAAACTTCTGCTTGAATTGCAGAGCGCGAGCTGGGTTAATGGTTTAGCTCAAGAGTTCATGGAGAGTGTGAAGGAGCGCTCCCTCTTGCAAAGGCAGTGTGACCAACTGCAAAAGGAGAAGGAAGAGATGGAGAAGAAAAATAAAGAGATGCAAGAGGTGCTAGACGAGGTGGTTCCAGTTGTGAAGTAGCTAGAGCAAGAGAGATCTTCCCTGAGCACCAAGCTCGTCTTTGAAGAGAGCAAACGAAAAATCTTTGAAAGCGAGCGTGAGGCTTAGGAGAAGGAAATAAGGCTGATGAAGGAGGCTTATATGGAGCTGAAGAAGAATGTGCAGTTGCTGGTGCACAATGGGATGGAAGAGCACATCAGCAACTTCATCAGCTCCAGCTTGTTTGACCACATTGTCAACATCTATCGACTGCCAATTGCCATCCTCGCCTTCACAGACTGCAGAAAGAAGGTGAAGGCTGAGTATCCTGAGGTGGATATTACAAAGATCACCTTCAACGAGCAAGAAGAGGGAGTGGAGGAGAATGGTGAAAGCATGTAGCAGACTTCCGTCCTCAGTAGAGGAAGAAGGGGTAGAGGTGGAGGAAGATGAAGTAGGGGCCGGAGTGGAAGGAACTGAAGTGGGTGAGAGCCAACTAGCTCCAGAAGTGGAGATTCATCCAGTTCTTTTTTACGATGAGCAGCCTCCTCTGCCAGACGAACAGCAGCCAACACAGCCACCTTTTCCAACTGAGCAAGAGCCAGTTCAGTCACCTCCTCCAACAGAGATATAATTTTTGTTTTTATTGTAACAACAGTAAAACAATCTGTTGTAATACTTTTATTATTATGAATGAAAATTTTGTTTTGAAATCATGTGTTGTGTTTGCTTTACCTTTTTGTTGTCTTATATTAATAGAAGAACTGAGATTACTTGAGATATGTTTTGAAGGAAAGTTAATCATTTCAAAGATGAAATAAAAAGAAGTTAACCACTTCATAAATGAACTAAAGAGAAGTAAGCCACTTCAGACGAATTAAGAAGAAATAAATCACTTCAGATGAATTAAACAAATAAAGCACTTCATGTGCGAAGTGACATTCATTAGTAGAAGTGAAGTTCAAGGAACAAGTGTTAAACAAATTGATCTCAGATACACAGAGTAAGAGATAAAATGAATCTTAACAATCACAAAGTAAGAAGTATAAAGGGCAGTAAGACATAGATCATTTGAAAGAAGTTTATTAGGGGTAGAATTTTTTCAAGTCATTGACATTCCAGACTCTAGGAACTCTTTTTCCTTCAGCGTCTTGGAGGACATAGGAACTAGGATGTGGCACCTCGGCCACAATATAAGGGCCTTCCCAATTTGGGGCCAGTTTGCCAAAACAAGTTTTAAACCCTGTTAGACCAGCCTTTCTGAGAACAAGGTCTCCTACTTTGAATGTTCGAGGGCAGACTCGTTTATTGTAGAAGTTGGCTAATTTCTGCTTGTATACAAGAGTTCGAAGCCGTGTTTCTTCTCTGACTTTAGCAAGCAGATCAAGGTTTTCCCGAAGCAATTGTCCATTTCGTCCTTCATCGAAATGGGTGACCCGGAAGCTTTGCACTCCTATTTCAATAGGAATGATTGCTTCAGTACCAAAGGCCAAGTGGTAGGGTGTTTCACCTATTTCATGAAATTATATTCTTTAGAATATGCTTTACATATTATGCATATTTGATCTAGGGTAGAGTCTCAGGTGAGGAAGTAACGTAGAATAAAAATAAAATGAAAGGAACTTGGTTTGAAAATAGTACCTGTGGTAGTTCTGCTTGTTGTTTTGTATGCCTAGAGGACGTTGTTGAGCTCGTCTGCCCACTGGGCCTTGTGTTGTTCCAACCTCGGCTTCATTCCTTCTAAAATGCATTTATTAACAGATTTTACCATACCATTGGACTTCAGATGGTAAACCGAGGTGTAAACCGAGGTGAACTACAATTTGATCCTGTAGTTGGAACAAAAATCTCGGAATGAGGAGCAGTTGAATTGAGTTCCATTATCAGCCACAATCTGATTTGGGATCTCATATCTGCAGATCATCGAGCTGAAAACAAAGTCTTCGACCTTCTTGAAGGTAAGACTGGATAATGGCCGAGTTTCAACCCATTTTGTGAAATAATCCACACCAACAATCAGATGGGTTATACCACCAACCCCTTTCACGAATGAGCCCAAAAGATCCAGTCCCCACTGAGCAAATGACCATGGTGCTACCAAGTTCGTGAGCTCTTCTGCTGGTTGGTGAGTCAGATGTGCAAAGAATTGGCACTTCAGGCATCTCCAAACATTGTGAGTGGCATCTTTATACATGTTTGGCCAGTAATATCCCTGTCTTAAGACTTTGTGAGCCAGAGCACCAACGTGGCTCCCACAAACACCTTCATGTACCTCCCGAAGTGTGTACTCAGCTTCGTAGGGATTAAAGCATCGTAGAAGAGGGAGTGAGAAAGATCTCTTATAGAGGACCCCATCAATGAATGTATACCGAGATGCTTTATTCCTCAACTTCATTGCCTCCTACCTGTCCTCAGATAGTATCCCGTCTCGTAAAGAGGAGATAATTGAGTTAGTCCAGCTCGGCATGTCTATGTCTGTGCTGATTTCCATCATCCGTGACTTCATGAAGCTTGGTTCATCTAAGACCTCCACAAAAACTAATATGGAACTTAAAGAGCTATTAGAGGCAAACTTAGAGAGTGAATCTGCCTGTTCATTCTCAGTTCGGGGAATTTTGTTCAGACAGAATTTCTGGAATTTGCACTTCAGCTCGGCCACTAGGGCTATATATTTCACCATCACAGGATCGACGACTTCGCAGATTGAGTTGATTTGATTCACCACCAATTAGGAGTCACTATACACTTGAATCGCGTTGATTTTCAACTCCAATGCTAGTTGCAGACCAAGTAGCAGGGCTTCATACTCAACCATGTTGTTTGTTGCATCGAAGTTAAATTTCAGAGCATGTTCACTTCGGTATCCATCTAGGCCAATTAAGAGAGCATCAGCTCCTGAACCCTTGCTACTAGATGCCCCATCAACATATAAGGTCCAGTCGTTGGGCTCTGGATTAAGGGTTGAATGGCATGGGGTGCATTCTACAATAAAATCTGTTAGTGCTTGAGCTCGGATTACAGATCTCTGCTGAAATGTTATCTCAAATTCCCCCAGTTCTATTGCCTACTTAATTAATCTTCCGGAGCACTTGTGCTTCTGTAGAATCTGCCGAAGAGGTTGGTCTGGGAGGACAATGATTGGGTGTGACTGGAAATAGGGCCTTAGCTTTCTGGCCGAAGTGACAATTGCTAATGCTGCTTTCTCAGCAATAGGATACATCAGTTCTGCACCATGCAGCACACTACTGATGTAATAGATTGGTTTCTGTTGTTTCACTTCTTCTCTCACCAGAACCGAACTAATGGCTTCATCTGAAATTCCCAAATACAAATAGAGAATCTCTCCATCTATGGCCTTAGTTAGTAGAGGTGGTGAGCTAAGATAAGACTTCAGCTCCTCGAATGCGGCTTTGCATTCCTGGTTCCATTCAAACTTCTTTTGTTTTCTTGATTCATTTTTCTGGGCGGCTAACCTCATAATCTTGAAAAATGGTAGGCACTTATTTGCTGACTTCGATATGAACCGATGAAGAGCTGCCACCCTTTTAATCAACCTCTGTATATCTTTCACTGACTTCGACGGTTCCATATCGGCAATTGCTTTGATCTTTTCTAGATTGACCTCAATCCTTCTTCGGGAAACCATGAAGCCTAGAAATTTTCCAGACTCCACGCCGAAGATGCATTTGGTTGGGTTTAACCACATTCTATTCTTTTTGAGGTTGTTGAAAGTTTCGTCGAGATCAACTAGATGGTCTTCTACTTTTAGGCTCTTTACCACAATGTCATCGACATAAACTTCCAGATTCCTGCCGATCTGAGCTCGGAAGACAATGGTCACCATTTCTTGATAAGTAGCACCTGCGTTCTTTAAGCCAAATGGCATCATGACATAACAATAGATTTCGTCACCAGCATAGAACGAGGTTTTTTCTTCGTCTTCTGGAGCCATCAGCACCTGGTGATACCCAGAATATGCATCCAAGAGACTTAATCTCTCATTACCTGTAGCCGCTTCAACCAATTTGTCAATGCTCGGCATTGGATAGCAGTCTTTGGGGTAAGCTTGGTTGAGATTTGTATAGTTGATGCACATTCACTATTTACCATTTGCTTTTTTCATCAGTAATGGGTTAGCCACCCATTCGCAATAATCAACTTTTCTGACGAAACCAGCTTGTAGCAGCTTTTCTACCTCTTCCTTTATGGCCTGAAGCCTCTCCCCCCCCGAAGAGACGTCGCTTCTGGGCTACTAGTTTCTTCAATGAATTGGTGCTGAGCTTATGTTGAGATACTGAGGTTGGAATTCCTAGCATGTTTGCCGAAGTCCATGCGAAGACATCATTGTTAGCTTGGAGAAAAGCTATTAGCTCTGCTCTTTCCTCTGGGTTCAATCGAGTTCCGATTTGCGTCTTTCAGCTTGGATCTTTGTCGTCAATGTGCACCTCCTCAACATCCTCGACTGGAGTAGCTCTGGTTTCATCTTCAAGTCGGTTGTCTACTATTTCAACTCTCATGACTTGTTGATTGTCAAGAATCTTTTGGGGAATAGCCTCTGGTGTCTGTTCTTTGTCTTTGTTTGGTCTCGTGACCGAGGTGATATAGTAATGTCTAGCCAGCTCTTGGTTGCCTAGTAGTGTTGCTATCCCCATAAGAGTTGGGAACTTCATACAAAGATGAGATTGGGAAACCACAACTTGGATTTCAGTCAGCGTGGGTCTGCTAATAACAACATTGAAAGAGGACGGCATCTTGACAACTAGAAACCGAACGGAAGGGGTAACATACGTTCTGCCACTCCCAAAAGCAACATGGAGGGTAAGAACCCTTTCTACCTGAACTGGTTGGTTATTGAATCCATAGATGGGACCATCGTACCTCTGCAACAATGTTGGATCCAGTCCAATACTCTCAAAACAGTGGAAGTACATGATGTCTGGTGCACTCCTTGTGTCAACAAGGATACGTTGTACCTCACAGTTGCAATCATGACAGAAGTGACCAAAGGATCATTGTGGGGTGTAACAACTATGTCGAAATCAGCAGATGTGAAAGTAATGGGTTGATTCTTCCAGTCAGCATCATCAAATTTCCTTTTCTAAGCCCAGTTTTGATGTTTGACCTCTCTGACATACAGCTTTCACTATTTAGAGCTCAGCCCTTCTGTTTCTAGGCCTCCCGTAATCATATGTATAATTCGAGCTGGTGGTGGAAGCGGAGGTGGGGCTTGCTGATATCCCACGCCTTGCCTGTTTGGTGGATTACGAGCTCATTGTGGTTGTGACCCCTGTTCTCTGACAAATCTTGGCTGTTCAACTCTTTGAATGTACTCATTCAACATTCCCTTCTGAGCTAGACTTTTCAGCTCGGACCTTAGGCTGTTGCATTGCTCTGTTGTATGACCATGATCTTGATGAAAATCACAATATCTAGTATGATCTCGGCTAGCAACAGTAGTTCTCATTGGGCCAAGATGCCTTAAATCCATCTTATTCTTAATCTGCATGAAAATCTGTGACCTAGGCAGATTAAAAGGAGTCCAAGTAACTAGAGGTTTACTTGCAAACTGTTGTGGAGGTGCTGAGTTCGGCTTCCCGAATCTTAGTGTGGAAGTCGACATCGAACCTTGGTTCTGTACTGTCGTCATCCGTTCCTGCTCTGATTCTCATCTCTCCAGTCTGGGTTTTGGTTCTTAGAGGGGGTTGGCTTCTGCGACAAGGCATATTCCTCAGCAGTTATAAATTTCAGGGATCTATCATTTACCTCGCTAAAGGTGGTGGCAAGATGCTTGAGCAGACTATCTTTGAATCTCTCATGGTTAAGACTTGAAATTACAGCTGCAATTCCCATAGCTTGGTCGAAGGAGCTAATCATCAATTACCTTTTTGACATGGCACCTAGGGGTATTTATAGGCCTTCATGAGGTATCCACGTGGCTTGCTTAGTAGGGTGATCGAAGTGTAACATGTCCCTTAAAGAGATAAATTCGGGACTGGCTATAAATTCGGGACCGGGGAGTTATGTAATAAATCAGGTGTGGATATACCCACTATATTTATCATGTAGCCGTTTGACCAGAAATGTTGGGTTTAACTTCACTTCGACTATAAAGGAATTGTTACAGTACGTCCAAGGTTAAGGACCTCGGACTGATCCTTACAGATTATCTTCCATTTGGATCAAGGGAAAATGAAGAAGAAGATGAGGACGAGGAGGAAGAAGAAGAAGAAGAAGAAGAAGAAGAAGAAGAAGAAGAAGAAGAGAATGAGGAGTTTTGTGCAATAAGGATTACGAATGAGGTATTGACATTTGCAAGCAATATTGCACATCATCCAGAAACTTGGTTGGACTTCCGTCTCGACCCAAATGAGGACTTAGATGGTAATTTCTTGTTTAGACATCAAAGTTGATTTAATCTCATAGCTAGATATATAATTTCTTTAAATCTTTGGGCTGGCAATTGAAGTTAGTCTGTAGAATTGCCTAGAGTTATAGAGATTTCTGACAAATTATCCATATAAGAGCTTGCCCTTTTTGTTAGTTTCTTTGTTTTTTTATGATGATTTAAAATCACAATTCAAAAGAGTTTAATATATTTTTGTACTATGTGTGCAGGTTTGAATTAATTTAATTTGATTTGAACTAATCTCGAACTTCTTCTTTTCGAAAATGGTTCGAACTATTATTTCTCGCTTCGAAACAAAAATTCTAGAAGGTTAAATTTTGATAACTCAATTATCTGTTTATTTTTATTCTTAATGGGCCTTGAGGGAACCAATTGTCTGAACACTTTCCAAAGTCAGCTCAGAGTTAGTAGAATAAGGTGGAATCTAATTAGAGCATTAGTGAGGTGGCTTTGAAGGGCTAAATGGACTTTAAATTTCAAGGTTCCAAACCTACTATTAAAAAGATCATAAAATCAGATCTGGAGATGAACGAAGAAGGACAAACTTCTCTAGTGTTACAGAAAACAGAGTTTGAAACTGTTCTGGATCTCCTTCTTCTTCTCTTCTTGTGAGTTTTTGGGTTAATTGTCTTACAAGGGTTTTGTATTTTTCTTGGATTGGGATAATCCTTGAAAGGGTTGAGTGAGTTGAGATTCACTTGTTTCGGTTTAATCTTTCACCCATAAGCAATAGTTTGTTCCGGTTTAATCTTGCACCCGTAAGCAAGAGATTTCTAGTGGATTGAACTCTCAAGTAAGGAGGCTTGGGGAGTAGACGTACTTCGGGTTGGAGGAACCATTATAAATCACGGCTTTATATTCTCTTCCCTCTATTTTATTTTTCTGCACTATATTACTTTTTGTTTATTTTGCACAACACCTTATAAATTGCAAACTTGATTTAAATTTTGAAAGAAAAAGAAACAAGTTTTTAAGTTTAAATTGATGAGACCCAATTCACCTCCCTCTTACGTAGTTAGTTGGGATTACACCTTTTTTTTATCTTCTACTTGTTTTAGATTTTGTAATGTCTGATGCCCAACGTGATTAGTACACATTAGCCTCCTCAGGTAACAATAAATCTTTCAAATGCTAAGATTTGAAAGAACTTTTCTTTCTATCTAAAAACATAGTATTTTACATGCCTACGCCGTATATGTGTGTTTATTAGTTGAGAGAAAATTAAAAAAGAGATTTAGCAATTAGCATTTACCTGCTTATTTTGTGTTTGAGATCCACAGTGAACACGCCAGCTCTGGACGAGTTCTCCTAGTCATAGTCGTGATCTTGACCGTGTTCATTGTCGTGGTTGTGGTAACCATTGGACGGAGGAGATAGAATCTCCGGAAGGGTCTCATCTAGGGAATCGATGGGAATGAAATCGAGAGAACCATGCGGTGGGGTGGGGATATCGGCAATGGTGGCGGTGGCAGGGGCCTCTTGGCAGTCCATTAATTAGAGGGTAAAGGAGGAAGAGAAGAAAGAAGAGGCGTTTGGGGGCACACAAATGACACAGTGTTTAAAAAGAGCAGGATTAGTATACATCAGCCTCCAGCATGTAAAAAAACAACACGCTGACACAAGCTAAACGGAGATCATGATGGTGATGATGTTAGCAGTTAAATAATGAGTGATTTGGGTCAATCGATAATTTTGGGGCCAAATATCCCTTCATTTTTTTTGAGGGTGAATCCATCCCAATCCATATTTTTTAAGGGGCGATTTGAGAGTCCTGCTGTTGGGAAAATCCGAGTTTCTTGCTTATGTAAAGCAGGTACCACACCCCACACAAGGGTCATTTGAGGAATTTTGAGGGAACACAAATAAAAGAATGTAAAAAGGATAATGACCAGCCAAGGTTTAACGGTCAACATTCGACATTCAGTAGAGAATCATCTGCAGTTTCATCATCAAAGAAGATTCAGTGATGTTTCAAATAACAGAAAGAAATTGAAAAGAAAATCGCTAAGCAAACAATCATTTAATGCATTGGCAAAGCTAAAGAATTCTTTATTAATTTCAAAATATGCCATGTATAAATTGTCTAAAGCCAACAGAAACCAGTCTCCAATTATTGTCCAACCCCTTTACCGGCTTTCAGCAAATGTAACTTTGTTCAAAAAGAGCTCTTTCTTCTATTCTAGTTACTGTAGGATATATATTACACGACATTGATGGTAAGGTCAAACTATTCGTGTCCTTAATGCCGAATCCTAACCAGAATTTCTCATCAGATAAGCCACTATGCACCCCAACAAAGCACCAGCCACAACCTGCACAGTATAGCATACACTGATTGATTATTTCCTGACAATCAAAATGTTAAAATGGTCATATAACATGATAAACCTCTCACAGGTAGATTGCAGATAAGATACCAACCTCTTTGGTTATATTATAGAGGAACTTTCAGGAAAACAATGACTTTCTACCATTAGCAGAAATGTATTTTCCATGTTAAAGTCAGTAATATCCTCTTGGCTTAACAAGAAATATCTACCAGGTAGATTTCTTTCAGCAGAAAATGCCCCTGAATGGAAAATTAATTTTGCATACTTCTTTTTTATTTTCATTTTTTTTTTCCAATATGGAATGACATACCTAGAACATAAAGAGCTCAGGGGATTTGACCTTGGGATTCAGACATATACCTGGTGACCATTATTATCATGGTTGGATGGAATGTTTATGACTTAATGCATAAAAATAAGATAAAATAAGGAAGAGTACATGATAAGTCAGGAATAAGGTTGGAATGGTGTTGCTTATTTTTCTTTTAAACAAGGGAATAAGTTGGAATATCTGTTACACACGGTTGGAATGGGGGTTGCTTATTTTTCATTTTAACAACTGAATAAGTTGGGAAATCTGTTATGCCCGTCTACCTAGGTTTTAGTTATTCCTACCTTATTCCCCAATGAACAACCTTATTCCACCTTATTCCTAACTTCTCAAATACTTCTTTATTTTACTTTATTTTCATGCATCAACCAAGGGAAGTGACACACAAAAAGAACTTGAAACTTGAGAGCCACCTTCAATATTTGATTTCTTTTGACACAAGTTTGAGTTCATTCCAATTAGGATTGCATGCATGATTTATTAATTGTAAAAGGGAAAGAGAAACATCAATTTGTGAAGTCGCCCCAATAATCTTGTTAGGTGCATTATATACTTAGGGTTACCAAAATGATAGCAATAATCTTCCTCATAACAATTTAAAAGGGCTATAACTTTGTGCACATGAGATTTTAACCTTGTTTCTGGAAGCCTTCAAGGTTGTTTTTCTCCTTCTCCACATCTTTCTTTTTTCAATCCAATTTTGCAAAACTTTTTCTTTTGTGGCTCTTGAATTTTTTTGTTATTATTATACAAGAATAATTTACTAAGCTACAATGAAAACTGACCATTTTAGATAGACAAATAAACTTCTGCAAAAATAATCAGAAATGAGAACCAAGCAGCAATAGTTTTTTTCTTTCAGGCTATGCTGTGATGAGAGAGAAACAAACCTGGACAGGAGTATGGCCAAGCAATTCACGCAGGGGCCTTGAATTAGATAAGGGATGTTCCGGAGGAAACTCACAAACAATTTGATTTAGCAACTGTAATCACAAGAAAAAGACAAAGGAAGGAAGAAACTACTGAAGGACTGAAATTGAATTATCCTCATAATACAGGTGAAAACAAAGAAATTAAGGATGTGTTTTGTTTGAAGGGAGTGAGGGAGGGAGGGAGGGATTTTTTTGACCATTCAGATTGCAATATTTGAAAATGTTATAATTTGATTGGTTAGAAAACCCCTCCCTTCCCCTCCCTTCCCCTCAAACCAAACATACGCTAATGAAAGCAATTAAGTCCGGCATCAATGTCATCGGACATAGAAGACTTACTTCTGCTTGACGACCAGCATGAAGCCTAACCCCTGTGGCATCATACATGACCTGCAAATATTTGAAAATCATCCATTGCCCAACTCAACCAAACAGGTATATGGAAAATCTTTTTATCAGAGAATCAATTTCAAAATAAATAACCACTATTGCTGCCTATCCTTGACATTCAGCACAGGCAGTTGAACATGGAGTTTTAATGTCAATTCTTCATAATGTGTCCTTTAACTGGTAAGACCACAGGCTGAAATCATATCAGACAGCCAACATGGTAATTATAAAATTATGTAGCGTCTTGGCAAGAAAGTTTTTAAAGTAGCAATAAAAAATTGACCTTGCTGCATGCAAATGGGTTGTGCATGTCTTCCAGAATGTTCGTTAAAGCAACTGGGCAAAAGTATGGTACATTAATCACTAAAATCCATTCAAAGTGCACCAAACACCAACAAAAATTCATTCAAGAACCTCAGAAAAAGAAAGTAATTCATTAGCCTAGGGAAAATATTTCAGCATTTCACAAGACTTAAAAATAAGCACTTTGTAAATCTTAAACTTGTATTTGTATGAGCCTTTTTTTTTTTTTTTTCTTTTCCTAAAACCAAGCATAGACAAGGCCAAATCAATTTATAAATTCAAGTCAAACTCAAAATATTTTGAGAAGAAGTATTAACAAAAACTTAACTAAGTTCAAGGCAACATAAGAACTATGAAAACAATAATGATCAGCCTGATCCAATACAGATTATAAAATCTGAAGATGGGCTCCTTCTAAACATCATATCAGAATTAGAGTAGTTTAGCACGTACAATACATGCCAAGACAACTGCAATGGCAAAAGCAGCTCCTCCAGTCCCTTCTTGTAGACCTATAGCTACTGCTAGAGCTGTCACAGTTGCTGAGTGTGATGATGGCATGCCACCGGAATCTATTATCCTCTTAGTATCCCATCTCCTTTCTTTATACCTGAATATCTAGGAGAAAAAGTTGAAAACTAAGCTAGTACATGTGCAAGTGTTTGTATCTTTACAATAATTATGTCATAATAAAGGACATAACAACTCAAATTTGAGTACCTACTTAAACTTCCAATTAAGGGAACACATATAAACCAAAAGGCTATGTATACACCATACACAAGAAGTACAACAGCAACTTTTCTGTCAAAGTGTTGATGAAGAACTTGCCTTGAATTTCCAAGACCAGGAATACTTGTGAAGCTTTCAATGAGAATAATTTCCAATTATCTGACTCCTTTAAGTTGTCTTAATCTTATTAATTTTGTTCTTTCATTTTTTTTGGGATACATTTGATGGTGGGCTGCACAACAAGGGATATCCCCTGACTTCAATAAATCCCTCACTGCCCATCCCAAGGTTTGAACTTTAGACAAAGAAATTTAGCTCAAACTGTTGGTCTTTCCCTAAGGGACAAAATTTTAGTCCTAATTGAATGAATTTGTTTAATACTCCCTGATCAAATCATCAGATTGTGATTTTCATATGATATATGGAAGCCCTTATCCTTTTCCTTGTAACAGGATTCTGAGTTAATCCATAGTTATTAACAACACAAGGTGCAAAAGATGATAAGGTACCTGAAGCCTTGGCACAAAGCTCAAGGTGAATAGTCATATATCAGTCAGACTTAGACAAAACATATATCATGACAAACAAAAATACATACTGCAGAAAATATGTGCTAGAAGTCTAGAAGAAAACAATAGCATATAAATAGTAACATAACATATAGATTTTTGCCAACCAAAAAGACAAAAAATATAATTATATATATACCATATAATTTTAAAAAGGTACTTAAGTAGACTAGGAGGAATAAGCTCCCATAACAAAACTGCCTTTAAATAAATCTTGTTTTTTGTCTTTTTGTTTTTTCCCTTATATTTCAATAGAGAGTTTTAATGGATTTCAAAATTATAAGTTTGTTTAAACAGTAACAATGAAATCAACTCAGTGAAAGCTTAAAGTTAAAAGATTACAGGAAGAATTCAAAAAATTGCAAAACAAAAAAGTCGTCTTAAAAATAAAGATGATTTAAGCACACCTACGCATTACTTTTTTTTGAACTTGTCTCCACTAAGGTGTTCTTGGGTGAGCTAGCAATGCATTATGTTGAGGCCTGTGTCAAGCTTGCTTTTAAGAACTATAAGTAAGTCTCATGCTTTATCAAAAGAGAAGAGAAGAGAAGAGAAGAGAAGAGAAGAGAAAAAGAAAGACAAGTCTCATACAAAGAAGTCAATTAAGTTCCCGAGAACAAAGTTCTTTCATTTTCTTTAAATGGTGAGACTGAAACTTCTTCAACGAAATGCTCCTACAAGATCAACTAGAATTGAAGAATCCCCATCTTTTCCTTGGTTCTCTTCCATTTCTCACTTTGTTTATTTTGCATACTTTCCAATCCTTTAAATAGCACATATACTTTAAAAATTTCAAATAAGAACCCCAAACAATCCATAATCTACTCCTAATCTTAACTTTCAAAATCAAACCCCCAAACGGGCAAGTAGCAACCAGCCTCAAATCTTACGTAGTTCTGTCTTTATTGTCCTACCCTTGATATACGAGTAATCCCAAATTTAAACAAGTACTCTATTTATACCATACATATGGATTGTAGAATGTTCCTAAATCCTAATTTAAAATTGTACAGCATCAAACCAAAGTTGCATGCAATTGAGGAGTAGAAATATCTGTATTGATTTCTTAGATGAGTTATGACGACTGAACAACCTAATTCTAAATATTTCATGGTTGATAAATTTTCATATAAAAGTGAAAGATAGCTTTCTTTCTGCTATCCTCATATTTCCAAACATCAAACAATTCCTAACCAGGTAATGCTTGCAACTAAGAAACAGACACAAAGAAATGACTTTATTTTCATTTCCATCTCTTTAACTTAAACACCTAAAATCAGAATTAGATCCAATTCTTTTTGAGCATCCTATGAAAATGAGATACAAAACCTTCCTCAGAGTAGTTAACTATCTAAGTTGAAACATTTCTTTCCCTAGCTTTTGCAAAAGAATGGACAAAAAATGCAGAGAGGGAATCCATAAACGTTCTTAATTTAGTTTTGAATTCTCAATAACTGATTGTTCATTTGTCATACAATAAAACTTTTAACTGTCTTGAGCATAAAGGAATATAAGAAATATAATTATTCAAAAATCTATAGTAGCTAAGAGAATTTGGAGAAGTAATTGAAAATTACAATACATAAACTAATGGTTGCCATGTTTTATGAGAATTGCCAGCTAAAGAATTGTAAGAGCAAGCTTTTTCATTATAAATTTAGTGAGGTTCAAAATAATCCCTAAATCAAATACTCTAAATACAATATGCTCACTTTTTTTTCATTCAATATAAACGAAAAATATCAACCCATATGGAAAGGAAGGAGAAAAAGACAAAAGCACATTCAACGTCCGGAAACCCTCGGAAGTCTAGATTTGAATTCGCAACACATTACCAAAGAACGAAATAATACTGATTCGAAAAAACGCAATTGAAATTCGAAATGCATAAAATACACTAGCACAAGCAATTAAACAAAAGGGGCAACAAATTAAATAAGAGTGAATCGACGGACCAGGTGGTGAAGAGCTTGAGAAACTGAGCAAGGGCGAAGGCCAGGAATGCGGTTATCAGAGGAAGGTTGTATGGCAGCAGATTCGACGATGGCGTCCCATAGCTGCCGCGAGAGGAGACCGAATCTGCCGTCGTCATCACCTCATCCATTACTCTCTGAAATTGATGACACGCAATGTGAATCTGAATTTTCCAAAACCTGGAAAATGAAAATCACCAAAACAGAAAACAAAGAACGAGAACAGTCAACCCACGGGGATGATGACCCCACCGAAGTTCATAAAAGCGCGTTGTTTTATTTATTATTATTTTTTTCAGTTTTTCTATAATGTGCTGCAGATGTTAAGGATTTATTTTTATTGTAATATTTTTTTATAATTAATTTAAATAAAAATAAAAATATTAATTTTAATTTAATTATTTAGTTAATTAAATGTTAAATTTTATGATGTATATCTATATATATATTTATATATATATAAAATATTACCTTATGTATTAAATAGAATATACATCTATATATAATATAATATATAATATATAATATATATGAAATTAGTACATATCAGTTTCAA